>CAUYLG010029895.1:0-137607 GCA_963573385.1 Cacajao melanocephalus
CAACAAGAAGAGCTAATGATCCTAAATATATACGCACCCAATACAGGAACACCCAGATACATAAGGCAGGTTCTTAATGACTTACAAAGAGACTTAGACTCCCACACAGTAATAGTGGGAGACTTTAACATTATACTGTCAATATTAGAAGTTCAACGAGATAGAAAATTAACAAGGATATCCAGGACTTAAACTCAGACCTGGAACAAGTAAACTTAACAAATATTTACAGAACTCTCCACCCCAAATCCACAAAACATACATTTCTCTCAGTATCATATTACACCTATTTTAAAAGTGACCACATAATTGGAAGTAAATCACTCCTCAGCAATTGCATAGCATTTCACAAGTTTAAATAAAATATTGGTTGGCTGCTTGTTTGTTATTTTCATCCCTTATTCCTTCCCGTCTCCATTGTTAAGCACAATTATTGGCATAAAAGAGGTTTTTAATACCCATTTTTAGACTGCATTCTAGCCTGTGCAATAGAACAAGAATCCCTTTCTCTCTCCCTCTTTCTCTTCTTCTTTCTTTCTCTCTTACATTCTTTGTTTTTTTTTTCTTTCTTTCACTCTTTCTTCTTTTCTCGCTTTTTCTTTCTTTCAAAAAAAAAAAAAAAGAATAATGTTGTATATATAGGCATTTGCTAATGACTGAAATATTTTCCCAAAGTTATAAGGAATGTTACAACAAAATTGTAAGGAATATTAGGGCTGAGGCAGATGTATATATTATATGGAAATGGAAATACTAACTGCTTTTGAGTTGAAGTACTAAATTATTGTCTCTTTCTGGTGTGATTTAAATTAAATTTGTTCTAAGATTTTAAAATAATTGTACTAATTAACAACTTATAGCAAGGGCCCTACAGTGTTCCCATATTCTCTGTTGTATATTGAACACACAGACCAAATTTTCTGCCTAAAGATATTCAGCACATGATTATTTATAGGAAATAAAGTTGAAAATAACAGAAATATCTAAAAATAGAGGAATGATTAAGTAATTTATGGTATATGTGTTTAATGGAATATTATATTTTATATACACATGGTTTATGAAAATATGTAAAACATTGATTCCATTGTAAAAGAGCAGACTAAGAATACAATATTAGGAAAAATATTTTAAAAAGACAAAATCAGGAAAGAAATACACCAAAAAATACTATAGTAGTAGTCATTTTCTTTGAGTGGTTGTTTAATGATGCTTTAAACTTTTTAAAATAGAGTTTTGATATTTTCTAAATATACTAAGCATTTCTTTTTAAAAAATTTTTTAACTTGAAATAATTTAAAACTTACAGAGGAGTTATAGGAATCGTTCAAAGAACTCCCCTGCACTCTTCAACCAAATTTGTTCTCTCTTTCTAAATCATTAGAGAGTAAATTGCAGATGACTGGCTGCCTTTAAGTATTTAAGCATATATTAAGTATATATATTTTAAAAACCAGGACATTTTCTTACATAACAACAGAATAATTATTGAATTCAGAAAATTCAACATTGATACAGAACTGTTACTTAATATATAGTCTACATTTATATTTCTACGGTTGCCCTAATAATGTTCTTTATAGCAGTTTCTGGCCCCAGCCCTTCCCCTTCAGGATCTGGTCCAGGATCATACATTGTATCTAGTTATCATATTTATTTTTTTATTTTTATTTTTATTTTATTAGAGACAGGCTTTCTCTTACCCAGGCTGGAGTGCAGTCGCACCATCATAGCTCAATGCAGCTTTGAACTCCTGGGCTCAAGTGGTCCCCTCACCTCAGCCTCCCATGTAGCTGGGGCTAGAGGTGTGCACCACAATGCCCAGCTAATTAAAAAAATAAAATTGTAGAGATGAAGTCTTGCTGTGTTGCCCATGCTGGTCTTGAACTCCTGGCCTCAAGCAGTCTTCCCACCTCAGTCTACCAAAATGTTGGGATTACAGGTGTGAGCTACCACACCCAGCTACTTCTTTTTTTTTTTTAATGGAAAAACCAAATAGAAGTTACTTCATAAATTTTACCATCTAATAGCTAGTATCATAAGGGTTATAGCAAATATTTAAAAATTGGTAATGGGAGAAAGATTATAATTCTTTTTTGTTTGTTTGTTTTTGAGACATCGTTTCGCTTATTGCCCAGGCTGGAGTGCAGTGATGCGATCTCAGCTCACTGCAACCTCCACTTTCTGGGTTAAGGCAATTCTCCTGTCTCAGCCTCCTGGGTAGTTGAGATTACAGGCACCTGCCACCATGCCCAGGTAATTTGTGTAATTTTAATAGAGACTGGGGTTTTGCTATGTTGGCCCATCTGGTCTGAACCTCCTGACCAAAGTGTTGGGATTACAGGTGTGAGCCATTGTGCCCGGCTCATATAATGCTTCTTAAATCAGATTTATGGTAGGACGTTACTTTCAATTTCAAACACTTCAAATAAAAACTTCCTTTGTATGTCATTTTAGGATCAAGCATTTGGAGAGTTAGAAAAGAATAGTGATAAATTTCTCCTTGGAACATCATCATCAGAAAACAGTCAGCCTGCTCATCTTCATGAACTGCTATGTTCACTACAGAAACAGCTGCTGGCATTTTGTCATATCAATAACATTAGTGAGGTATGTGATTTATTTGTTTTTTTACGATGATCTATCAGGGACCTTAAAACTCAGATATTTGGATAGGCCATGATATTTTTGGACCTTGAGTCTTTCAAAGTAGTAATTTAGGAACTTCTTTTCTCCTTAGAACTCGAGCAGTGTGGCATTGCTTCATAAACATCTTCAGCTTTTGTTGCCTCATGCCACAGATATTTATTCACGTTCTGCAAATTTGCTCACAGAAAGTCCTTGGAACGGCAGTGTTGGAGAAAAATTAAGAGGTGAGTTTGGTGTTTTATTATTTCATTTCGAATTTAAGCAGTGGTTAAGAAGCAAGAAAACTTGGGTTTCCAAAGTCTTAAGAGGGCCGGAAGCCTCTGACTGGAAAAGGAATGATCTTGAATCTCCTTTCTATTGAAGATTCCTTTAATCTTGGTTTGGGGATAGTGTTAGCAGTGATTGATCTTGAAAAGAGTCTACTTGGCATGACAGAGGCCTAATTTAAAGGCATTGGAGATATAAGCTCAAAAAGATTAATTTTAAATGGCATAAAGTGAGCTTTTTTTAATCTGCTCTTTAAAAAAAAAAACAAAAACCTCTTTCTTTACCTTTCTCTCCAGCATTTACCATTTTTTCACTTTCCTTCTTGAAATTCTTTCTTCTTTGGGCTTCTGTGTAGTCACAGTTCTTTTTTTCCTTCTCTTCCTCTGACTACTCTTTTTCAGTGGGTTCCTATAGGCTTCCTTGGACATGCCTTCTAATATTGAGGATCCTCCGAATTAATTTGGCCTTCAGTCCTCTTTTCTCCCACAGTGGTCTTACCTAGTGTCAGTGTCTTTAACAGCCGTATGCATGTTAATGACTCCTGTATTTCCATCCAGCTGAGAACACCTTTCCTGAGCCCTAGAGTCTTTAATTGCCTACTGGGTGTTTTTTTTTTTTTTTTTGGTTATCGAAAAGACAACTAAAATTTAATGTTTCTCTAAAACCAGTTGCCTCTGAAGTTCCTCCACTAAAAAAAGAAAGAAAGAAGCTGTGAAACTGAAACCATTGCTTATTAGATACCTCTATTTGGCTGTTCCACAGCAACTAAAATATGTTCAAACTGAGCTAATTTCTGAATGGCCCTCTCTGCCCTGATACACAATGAAATATTGAAACAAAATTGATTTAAAACCAATATGCATTATAAAAACACATGTTTTAAGCCGATCTCAATTTTTTAAAAAGTAAGTGTAGTTTAATTCCCTCACTAGCAGTTAAGCACCAAGAGGACAAGAATTTTTGACTCTTTGTTCATAGCTATATCCCTTTCACTTAGAATTATTCCTGGTATGTCAGTAAATATTTCTTGAGTAAATTATAAAATGAAGATAAATTAATGAATGAGAAATTCATAATGGATTTTAAGGAAAACAGTTACAATCCTTAGACTTTGTTGGCATGGAGGATACATATGCTTCCTGTAAAATGTTTGTTGGTGGTGCTTTCTGAGTAAACATGATACTACATCAGCTACCAAGTAGGTGTTCAACGGAGAGTTATTGAATGAGTCTACTCTAGTTCCAAGCTAAAATAATATTTCTTAGGTTCTTTTTTTTAAAGTTTATTTGAAACAATTGTCCCGTGTTTAATTTTCTTGCCCTTCATAGATGTGATATACGTCTCAGCTGCAGGCAGTATGCTCTGCCAGATTGTTAACTCCCTGCTGTTACTCCCTGTGTCAGTGGCGCGGCCTTTATTGAGTTACCTCCTCGACCTGTTGCCACCTCTTGATTGCCTTAATAGGCTCCTGCCAGCTGCGGATCTTTTAGAAGACCAGGAGTTACAATGGCCTCTTCATGGTAAGTAAAGACAATAAAAGAGCAATTAATGCCTTTGAGAAAAGTTGTTCCTCTTGCACACATCACTGTATTTTTCCATTGGAGTCTATCTAAGGAACTTCCTCACTGAAATCTTAAAAATTTTTCAAGTTTAATTAAGGCGTTTTATTTTATTGTAAATAATCCTGGCTGGAGCATAAAAGAATCTAGATTTTAGTCTTGGCTCTGCTAGTAACTTGCTCTGTAATCTTGGGAAAGTCATTTATTCTTAGAGCCTTGGTTACTTCTCTTGGAAAGCATTGGGGTTGGAAAGATGACTTTGAGGGCCTATCCTATTTTAACATTATACAGTTTAGTGACCAAATGTCACTTTGTCCAAGTGTCAAGTTTACAACCGTATCAGGATGTTGATTAGGCTTTATATCTAGTTATCCAGGTTTATTCTTTTCTACAGTGTCTCAGAACTTGATAAGATTCAGTCTGTTTCTATCAGGTGAGTCAGGTGTCATTTTATTTTATTTTTTTCTTCTGTATATTTATTTTTTCTTCTGTATATTTTCTTCTGTACATATTATTTTTTCTTCTGTATATTATAACTGATATTTTTCTATAATTTTCTTTTTTCATGCTATCCTTTCCTAGTTTTTACTACCAAAACATACTAATCTCATAGCATGAATGTGGAACTTCCCTTTTTCTCCCATACACTGAAATAATTTGTGTAAGATAGGGGTTATCTCAGTTTTAGAAGAATTTGTGTATGAAACTGTCTGGCCCTGGTGTTTTGTTTGTAGGCAGACTCTGGCAGTTCTCTTTTCTTCAGTGGTTAGCGTTCCCTTCCATCTTAGTTTCTTCTCACATCCATTTTGGAAATGTATATTTTTCCAAAAATGTTATTTTTTTAGTTTTCAAATTTATTGGCATAAAGTTGTTTATAATATTCATGGTTTAAAAAAATCTCTAGTATATTTGTGGTTATATCCTCTTTATTCCTGTTTTTTGAATCTGTGTCAACTTTTCTTCTTAATTTTATTAATGGTTTATCCATTTTCATTTTAGATAACTTGCCCATTGTCATTTTAAATAACTACTTTTTAGATTTGTCGATCTCTATTTTTATTTTATTGGTATATGTTCTTTATGGCTGTCATTTTGTGAAGTGAAGAACTTTTTTAAAAAAAATGTACAGTAAGAAAGCATGGATCTGGGCTAGGCACAGTGACTCACACCTATAATCCCAGCACTTTGGGAGGCCGAGGCAGGTGGATCACTTGAGGTTAGGAGTTGGAGACCAGCCTGGCCAACATGGCAAAATGCTGTCTCTACTAAAAATGTAAAAATTAGCCGGCGTGGTGGTGTATGCCTGTAATCCCAGCTACTTGGGAGGCTGAGACAGGAAAACCGCTTGAACCTGGGAGGCAGAATTTTCAGTGAGCCAAGATCGTGCCACTGCACTCCGGCCTGGGTGACAGAATGAGATGTTTCCCGCCAGCCCCCAAAATAAGCATGGGTCTGGATCTTAGTATTAAGACAATTCTGAATTCATGCTTTAAAAAAAGCATTAGACAATCTTGAGTGTCATTTTAATGGATAAATTTGTGTGTTGATTTTGGAGGAATAAATTCATAGTACTCTCTAAAGATGGGGAATTTTGGTCTGGATAATAAAAAGTAGGAACATAATTGATTGGAATAATTTGTCATATGTTTTATCTTAAAATTAGTAATATTACCAAGGAAAATTCTATTTGATTGCATAACTTCTCTGGATATTATTTTAAATTAGCCTGGTAAAAAGAAAAAATACAGAAAATTTTATAATTTGTGTTTTCATTGTAAAATATTTTGCATCAATACCTTATTGCAGTACAGTAGGAGACCATGAGAAAGATTTTGAATCTTAAAAGTGCAAGATAAAGACACAATAACTAATGATTTTGTCTTTAGGAGGGCCAGAACTGATTGATCCTGCTGGTCTGCCATTACCTCAGCCAGCTCAGTCTTGGGTATGGCTTGTGGATCTAGAAAGAACAATTGCTCTCCTTATTGGGCGGTGTCTTGGTGGCATGCTTCAGGGCTCCCCTGTGTCTCCAGAGGAACAGGACACTGCATATTGGATGAAAACGCCACTTTTCGGTGACGGTGTAGAAATGGACACTCCTCAATTAGGTAATGTGCTTCTCTGCAACATTTAAAATACCTGCCTATTTGTACCTCAGCTGGAGATTATTCTGAGTTTGCTAGAGAACTGACTGGCACCAATTGCAACATCAGCAGCGTAGGGAATCTGGGACTATGACTTGGAGCCCTAAGAAAAATGGTTAAATCCTGCAGCACTGTATGGTGAAAAGAGCCCCCAGAGGAAATAGAAATTGTAGGTCTGGTCCTACTCCGTCATATTTATCACTCATTTTGAGCAAGTCATCTTATTTAATGCCTCATACTTATCTTTTGAGGATTAGGGGTTATGAAACTGCTTCTTGGAATGTAAAGCACTGTAAGAATACTTAACCATAGCTTATCAATGTCGCACCCCTCAGTTATGAGTGGCAGTCTCTTCTCCCAGCCTGTCTTGCTTTCATGCTGACATTATGTTATGTGAGTCCTAATTTTTTCTTCCCCATTTACAGTGCCTTTAGGGTTTCCCTTTTGCATCATCTTCCATTTGTATATTTTGCTGGCAGGCCCTTTCCTAGACTGAACATGAAGACTCACCCCATACTGCAGATGATCAATTGTTTTATCTAGGATTGGTCCTTTAATCTCTCTAGGCTTCTAATTTTGAGTCTATAAAGTAATGATTTGGATTAGACAGACTACATGACATTATTAGATCTAAATTTATTATTTCTCTGATGAGAGAAAGAGACTCAACATTTCCATGAAGGAAAGTCCAAGAGAGGTTGAAAGAAAAGAAGGAAAGGAGGAGAGCTGAAAAGAAAAAGTAAAACAAATTATGAGAAAGATTATGCTTTGGAATTTGGAGGGTTGGAGAGTAGGAGTGAGGGAAGTAGTTGAGGATTTTCTTCTGTTTCCAAATATGAGTGTACATTCATTTCATTTATGAAAGTGATTTTGGCCATGGCTGATGAATGCTGGACTGGTATTTATGAAATATTTTGTTAAATTAAAATTATGGATTTTCAAGGGATATTTAACATGGTAAAGATAGTTCCACTGCTGTCAGTGTTTAACCTTGTGACAATTCTAAAGGACCTCCCAAGAACAAGAGTATTTCTCTATGTACCTTCCTCATATTTTTGTTCTGTTTACTCAATTAAAGTGGCCTTGAATGTGAATAAAATCAATTTGTTTAATATTATTTTTCACTTTTAAATTATAAAATCATGAAACTATTAAAATTTTATTTTACCTGTATGTATTAGAAAAAGGTATTAGCCTTTGTAAAATTATAACTATACAATAATTCTGTTATATTATGGGTTAAATTAACTTTTAGTACTAGCCCAAGAACCTCACCATCACTTAGAACATGGTTTTGTTTGTTTTTTTAAAATGTGAAATGAATTCTGAATGTCATATGATTTACTGAAAAGTTAGGAACCACCTGTACAAATATAAATATCAATTGAGAAATTGTTCATGGTATCTTTTACATGGATCATTTTTAACTGATTATTTTTACTTAAGTCTGTTAAAAATGGTCTAGTCTCTTTTTGAATGGTTCCTTGTTTCTCAGAGAGGATACCATTTCATTTTGAACAAGACAGTGTTTTGTTATACAAGACTGTTGCATGTGTAGGACATTTAGTTTCTCTGGCCTCTGCCTGCCAAAATGCCAGAGCTGGGGTGTATAGCTCAGAGGTAGAGCATTTGACTACAAAATGCCAGAGTTTTTTTGGAGTGTCACATTTGGTGGAGTGTCACATCCTTCTGGGGAATGTAAGAGGGGTGATACTACCTCCAACTGAAAAACAGTAAAGGACTTTACTTTGGTAGCGTCTACTTAAAATGGTTTAAAATTTATCGTTTGATACGCATTAAATAAATGTGGTAAGATTTTACTTGTAGCACCAAAATTTCTGATGTTAAAATTGGTAACTTGAGTATTTTTTTTTAGATAAATGTATGAGTTGCTTGTTAGAAGTAGCACTTTCTGGAAATGAAGAACAGAAGCCTTTTGATTATAAATTACGGCCTGAAATTGCTGTCTATGTAGACTTGGCACTGGGTTGTTCTAAAGAGCCTGCCCGAAGCCTTTGGATCAGCATGCAGGACTATGCTGTTAGTAAAGGTAAGAAAAAGAAGATAAAGGGAGTAAATTTGTAGTTAGCTCATAATGCTCGCAAATATATGTGCAATATATATTAATGAAAATCACACGAATCACCCTATTTTTTTTTTAATATGAAAAGGTATTTTATAAGTAACATGTTTAAACAATGTTTTTTCCTTTGTGGAGAATAGTGTAGCTATTTCTTCATATACATGTTTCCACTTAAACATACTGTGTGAAAATTGAGATTTACGTAATAGCTTTGTAGGTAATCATTTTACTAAAGTATAGTAGTCTCCCCATATCTGCGGGTGATGTGTTCCAAGGCCCCCAGTAGATTGCCTGAAACCACAGGTAGTACCATGCTCTATATACATTATGTTTTTTCTTGTGTATACATACTTACACATGATGAAGTTTAATTTAGAAATTAGGCATAGTAAGACATTAACAACAACAATAATAAAATAGAACAATTATAGTAATATGCTAACTGAATCATTACTTTTGCACTTTGGGGCCATTATTAAGTAAAATAAAGGTTACTTGGGCTGGGCGGTGGGGCTCACGCCTGTAATCCCAGCACTTTGGTAGGCTGAGGTCGGCGGATCACGAGGTCAGAAGATCGAGACCATCCTGGCCAACATGTTGAACCCCCGTCTCAACTAAAATATAAAAAATTATCCGGGCATGGTAGCACGTGCCTGTAGTTCCAGCTACTTGGGAGGCTGACGCAGGAGAATTGCTTGAACCCGGGCAGTGGAGGTTGCAGTGAGTTGAGATTGCATCACTGCACTCCAGCTGGGTAACAGAGCAAGACTCCGTCTAAAAAAATAATAAGGGTTTCTTGAACACAAGCACTGTGATACTGCAGCAGTTGATCGGATAACCAAGAGGGTTACTAAGCAACTTTGTGAGATTTCAGAAGATTTCCTACTCAGAAGGGCATGTAATTTAAAATTTATGAATTGTTTATTTCTGGAATTTTCCATTTAATATTTTTGGAGCACAAAATATTTTTGGACCACAAGTAACTGAAACCATGAAAAGCAAAACCATGGATAAGGGAGGACTATTGTATTCCATGCTATGTAAATGGATCTGTTTTAAGAGTCTGTTTAATGATTTGCTTCCCTTTGCAAGCCCTGGTTTAATAACTGAAGGGATATGTACTTAGAAGTGTAAGTTCTCGGTGTGGTCAGTATTTCTTCATCTGTAAAACATTTTGCCTACTTTAGCGTGCTGGTGAAGATACCAGTTTGAGGTAAGATGTACTATTAAGTGCCATGGTAAAGTGCTATGCAAGTGTGTGGTAGTATTTCAGTTTCTGATACTATTTGATTAAGAAAAGTAACTTTATAAGCTGGGCACAGTGGCTCAAGCCTGTAATCTCAGCCCTTTGGGAGGCTGAGGTGGGAGGATCACTTGAGGCGAGGAGTTTGAGACCAGCCTGGCCAACCTGGCAAAACCCTGTCTCTACTAAAAATGCTAAAAATACAAAAAAATTAGTTGGTCGTGGCAGTGCATGCCTGTAATCCCAGCTACTCGGGAGGCTGATGCACAAAAATCACTTGAACCCAGGAGGCAGTGTTTGTACCACTGCACTCCAGCCTGGGTGGCAGAGTGAGACTCTGTCTGAAAAAACAAACAACAACAAAGAAAAGTAATTTTATATGCACATTTTCAAAGAATGTATCTGATTTCTTTTTAGCTCCTTTGCTTTTTTAACAATGATCGGGATTGTTCAGAATCACCTATCTCTAGTTTTCTTTTTCCATGTCATTGTCTTACCCTATCTTTAGTTTTGTCCCACTTTTTTGGATTTTCTTCCATGTGTGATAAAAATGGCAAAAATTAATATATTTTTACTTTTTATGGCCTTTATTTTTTATAAAGAAATGAAATGAGATACATATTCTTCAGATTTACCAGAAAGATGACACCTTTGAAAGTTTAATCTCATCCATTTTGTTTTTTGTTTTTTTGTTTTTTTTTGAGAGGGAGTTTCACTCTTGTTGCCCAGGCTGGAGTGCAGTGGCATGATCCCAGCTCACTGCAGCTTCCTCCTTGCAAGTTCAAGTGATTCTCCTGCCTCAGCCTCCCAAGTAGCTGGGATTATAGGCATGCACCATCTAGCTAATTTTTGTATTTTTAACAGAAATGGGTTTTATGCCATGTTGGCCAGGCTGGTCTCGAACTGCTGACCTCAGGCGATCCACCTGGGTCGGCCTCCCAAAGTGTTTGGATTACAGGTGTGAGCCACCATGCAGGTCCCATTTGGTTTGTTTCTTAATCATTTATTCATTCATTCTGTTGTGGTGACTTCCACCAGAGTTGAAATACTAAGGTAATGAGGAGGGGAAAAGTTTACTTTCTGAGATGTATTTTCTGATATTTCATATTTGTAACATTTGCTTGGGATATGCTGTTAGGTTTTCTGTATCATATTATCACTTATTGCCTTAAAATGGGAACTTAAAAAAAACAACTAGATATAAGGTGAATAAAAACTTATTGTATGGGTTTGTTTGTTGTATTGCATATATATTGTAAGCATAGACTTTATACCTGAATAGTGGAAACATTCTTTGGTGTTTGGTATGAAATGAACATACCAAATGAACATACCAAACACCAAAGAATGAAGGTGTTTTAAAGGAACCCGTTATTTTAAAAATTACATAGAATAATCCCTGCTAAATTTAAAGCATGGCAAAGGTTATTACTTTAGTTTGCTTTTAAAATGGAATATTAGGTTCCTTGAAATGGAGTCTTGTTGGATTTTTAGTCTTAGCAATTCCTAGAATAGTAAGCAGTTCCATGGAACAGATGATTTCTTAAAAGCCTGATGAGGAAAAATTTTGTACATAATACAGACTGTCATTCTATGATTCTCTGTGGGCTGTAAGATTTTCTTAAAATCTGGCATATTTGTTCTTGTCAATTTTTTCAGCAATAAAGCAGAATAAGTCTGAATTTAAATTTCTGACTTAGGCATACAGAAATGAAAACCAACATGTAACATTTTTATCTCTAGAGATGGGAGGTTTAAGAAAGAATTAAGAATCAAAATTAATCTGAGGCTAAAAATTTTTCAAGGGTGTTTTTCGTAGGTTTTGTTTTGTTTATAAGTAATCCAGACATTTAGCAAATCTGACAAATGAACAGAGACTATCAGTCCTTCTGGGAGTAGAGTGGACAATAACTGTCCGACTCCCTTTTGAAATCTACTGAATATACTACATTGTTAAAGTACAATACTGGTGTGCCAACACAAAATTAAAGAATGGGAAGAGGCTGAGGGTGGTAGCTCACGCCTGTAGCTCCAGCTACTTAGGAGGCTGAGGCAGGAGGATTGCTTGAGCCCAGGGGTTTGAGACTGCAGTGAGCTATGTAGTCACCACTGCACTCCAGCCTTGACAGTAGAGTGAGACCCTGTCTCTTGGAAAAAAAAAAAAAAAGGAAGAAAAAGCACCTGACTGGTCCTCATCAATAATGTTGTGATTTGAGTTTTCAATTACATGTCTTAATTTCTGTTTGAAGAATTGTTGTTTCATTTCTTACCTAGTTAAATGTACTTGTATTCACAGTATATACTTTTATGGCTTTGAATACCAGATACACGTATATGCAACCTAGTTTATTCACTATCTCCTCTAGAATGTCTAATGGAGAGTATTTAAAACTAGACTCCTGATTCCAGCTCCTTACCCTGAAAACTTCCTGTGATCTTCCTTTCTCAGTAAATGCCAACTACATTTTAAATATATTTAGAGTCATCTTTGACTTCTCTCATATTCTCACATCACACATCTAACCTATTAACAAATCCTGTCGTTTCTACTTTCGAAATGCATATGGACTCTCTAGCCTCTTGTCACCACCTTTGCTGCTCCTACCTTCTTCTGAGCCATCATCATTTCTCACCTGAACTACTGCAATAATTACTTCTGCTATTGCTGTCCCTATAAGTCAGTTCTCCACTCAGAAGAGTGAGCTTTCAAAAATACAAGTTAGATCATCTCTGTTCAAAGCCTTCTGATGCTGCTTCTCATTTTTCTCAGGGTAAAACCTGGAGGACTTGTACTGGCCTGCAAGGGCATTGGGATCTGGTCCCTAGCCAGCTCTCTCATGTCTTCTACCCATTCCTTGCATGCACGTTTTGCCCCAGCCACACTGGCCTTGAACCCATCCCAGAATCTCTGCACTAGCTTTTCCTGAGGGGACCCATTTTCACATGGCTTCTTTGCCCACTTCATTTAGATCTCTGCTCAAATGTAACCTTATCAGAAACTTTCCCAGACCACCCTTTATAAAATAGTAATCCCACGTAGTACAGTACTCCCTGTTCTCCTTACCCTGTTTTATTTTTCCTCATAGCAGTAACCTGTCATGTTAATGTTTTCTTTTTAATTTTCTCTCCCACCCCCCTCCTCCTAACAAGAACATAAGCTCAGTTAGATCAGGGATTTAGTTTTGTTTACTGCAATATCCTCAGCACTTGGAGCAATAAATGGGATCTAATGAGGTGCGTTTGTTAAGTAACTGTTTAGAAAGATGATAAAATTCAGGTGTTGGATGACTAAAGCTATAAAAATTACCTCTGAACTGTTTTCTGAGCCCTTTTAAATGTCAATGCATCATTTTTATTTTCAGATTGGGACAGTGCAACTTTAAGTAATGAGTCACTCTTGGACACTGTGTCTAGATTTGTTCTTGCAGCTCTTCTGAAACACACAAATTTGCTTAGTCAAGCATGTGGAGAAAGCCGGCAAGTAACTTAAAACTATCCTCAGACAAATATTTGCTCTCATGATGTTAGAAATTAGGTAACTTTTCTATTTTGGTTCTTCTTTTAGATATCAACCTGGTAAAAGCTTATCAGAAGTGTACCGTTGTGTATATAAAGTTCGAAGTCGCTTACTTGCTTGCAAGAACCTTGAACTTATTCAAACCAGGTCATCATCACGGGACAGATGGGTAAAGTTTGAAATCAATTAATTTCTATGTTTTTCTTCAGGCTTCGAGAGCTAGCTCTTTATTGGTTTATATGAGAAAAAAAATGTGCCTTGGTTATCGCATGTGTTCAATACACGTTGAGTAGTTCTTTTTCTAGTAGTAAAATAAAGATTTGAGATTGACTTAACCTCACATGTACCAAATGTAATATGGGTTCTAAGAAAGTTTAGTTGGCTGCATAAATATGAATAACAAATTGAATGGTTCACATTTTAGAAATTATTATTCCTCTGTTTGTGCTGATCAGACCACATTTGAATTATCCTGTTTAATTTGGGGTGCCATAATTTATGAGAGATATTAAGAAATACCTTAGATTGATAAAGTCCAAAAATCATCTCACACAAGGACTGGAAAGTATCAAAACTGTTCAGCTTAGAGAAGTGAAAACCAAGGAGGGATATGTGTGTGTATGTCATGTATTAGCTGCCTTAAAAATACTTAAAAGAACTTCTCTATAAGAGAGGAAATAAATGTGTTGCTTGTTCCTGAAGACACAACTAGGACCAAAGGGTACAATCAAATGGGGAATCATTGTTAGCTGAATAGGCCTTCTGATGATTAGAGTTGTTGTCCATTGGAAATGAAAATGGAAACTACTCTTTTTTGAGACAGAGTCTCACTCTGTCGCTTAGGTTGGAGTGCAGTGGCATGATCTTGGCTCATTGCAACCTCTATCACCCAGGTTCAAGTGATTCTCCTGCCTCAGCCTCCTGAGTAGCTGGGATTATAGGCATGCACTACCACGCCCTGCTAATTTTTTGTATTTTTAGTAGAGACGGGGTTTCACAATGTCAACCAGGCTGGTTTGAACTCCTGACCTCAAGTGATGTGCCCGCTTCGGCCTCCCAAAGTGCTAAGATTACAGGCGTGAGCCACCACACGTGGCCGAAACTACTTATTAAGAACAGTCCAGAAGTAATTCTTGTAGCAAAAAGGAGATAATTTCTAAAGTGCTTGGTAATCCTGATAACATTATCTGAAAATTATAAGTGCAAACCTGGATAAAAAGACATTATCTTTGTAGTACTTA
Organism: Cacajao melanocephalus; assembly: GCA_963573385.1. NCBI lineage: Eukaryota > Metazoa > Chordata > Mammalia > Primates > Pitheciidae > Cacajao > Cacajao melanocephalus. The sequence continues at coordinate 14,704 of CAUYLG010029895.1, forward strand.
GCTTGAAACTTAACTAATCAGATGCTTTGCACTCCATTATTTAGTCCTTAGATTTAAAAAACCAAACTCTGTCTCTCCATTTGTAGACTTTTTGCATATACTGACTTAGTATTTGTAGATCCATTTGTTAGTACCTTGAAAGTCCATGAAATGTATTTGCCATTTTGTTGAGGCTCAGGTTTGAAACTCATACATGGGGATAAATGGCATGTAGTGTGTGAGTCTGACTGCTCAGTATCCCCACCTCCGTGAAATTCCTAAGTTATTTAATGGTCATGAGTCACAGATAACTTTTATGATGGCTCTGAGGATATAATCAAAATTTTTCGTTTGTGCTTTATATTGAATGGCATTTATGACTGTCTCAGTATTTGTTACAAGGATTCTTTCCCTTGTCTAAATGACTGCTAGGTAGTAACCACTTTGGGAAATGTTAACATTGTCCTTGGCAGATTTCTGATTTTTGGTTTGTTCAGGGGGCAAAGTTAAAGAAAAAAAATTAAAACCAATACTGTTTTAAACTTAGAATTATTAAACATTATTTATACAGAGTATTAGTAACATAAACAACTTGAAGAAAATGGAATGTATGCAAAATTATGTGCTTCAATGACCTTTTATGCTTGGTATTGTGTTCATTACAATTTATTTTAAGTTGCAGCTCTGTAGGAATTTATAGCTCAATAACAATATAGATATGAATCAATTTACAGAATGACATTTTAATCAAACTACTGAGGAAGGAAGAGCATATGTGTGTTGTGTATATATTTTGTATACATATATTCTTTCTAATCTAAGGTTTATCTAGTATGTCTTTTGAGGTTTTGTAGTAAAGTTCATGTGTTATTACTGATACCAACAATATTTTCCATGATAAACAAATTTTAAGATTATTTAAAGTTTTAAAAAGATTTTGAAAAAGTGTATTTAGTATAGTTTCTGATAATTCCTTTAAGATATCAGAAAATCAAGACTCTGCAGATGTTGATCCTCAGGAGCATTCATTTACTCGAACTATTGATGAAGAAGCTGAAATGGAAGAACAGGCTGAGAGAGACCGGGAAGAAGGGCATCCAGAGCCAGAGGATGAAGAGGAGGAACGGGAACATGAAGTGATGACAGCTGGCAGTGAGTATACCCTTCTTACTTTCTAGGTACAAACTGTGGGATTCTTTTTTATAGAGGAACTAACTTGAAAGAGAAAGGCAGAGTTTCTCCATAGTTTATCTAAAAGGACTTTATATTCTGCTGGTGATTTCAATTTGTATTAGCTGACATTTCACGGGCTCTTAACAACTGTGCTAGTACTATTCTCATGCTTTTGGATTGCATATTCAGGGCTGAGAAGCTCTGGAAGCAGGAATGTCAGTACCTGCTTTACTGAGCCTCATGCATGAAATGAAACCCATGAGTCATTGGATAGGGTCATTCAAAATATGTCCTCTGGGGCCCCAAGTTGTCCATCAGCTTTGAAGACCTCTGTGTGGTGAGGAAGAGAGCCCTTTTCTACCCCTGTTAGGAGAGTCATATTGTTTTCCATGTGTGGAACTTTTAAAATTGTAAATTTCACCCACTGACTACACTGCTATTTCGATAGGGAGCAAGAATATACATGAGACTGCTATTGACTGGGTGAATAAAACTTTTCATACTTTTATATTCCAAGGCTACAGATAGTTTTTAAAGGTAATTATTTATGTGTTTAAAGAGAATGTCAGAGCTTTTAAAGCATTTATGTATTAGTATCTTTTGAGTATTTTGGCTATTTCAAGTTAAAGTGTGTATTCAGTCTGTACCCTAAAACATTATGGTCAGCAATGCATTTGGTGTTGAGATTGTATCTCAATCAACTTGGCACTTACTTTATTATCAACTTATTTGTGTTCTGCATACTTCTAAAGATGATTTTTGAGGGGGCTTGAAGCAAGACTAAACATGATTTAAACAAAAGGAAAAGTGTCTAAATGGAGTAAAGGGAGTTGGAGATGGGGCAGGAAAATAATTGTATTTTAAAAACCTAGGCCGAGGGAACTTTTGCAGTTGAATGTAAACTTAGTTTAGAAATTCCTGGAAGCAGACTAAAGGCAAAAATATAGTAACAAAGTATAACCTTCAATTACAATACAAGAAAAAATGATAGTCATCTGGGAACTAATACTTTTTAAACTAGCTGTGCTTTTGGAGCATCTATATATATTGGGCACTGGGTCAGGTGCTTTACATAGATTAGGTCATTCTCACAACTGTCTAAGGTTCTAGTATTACTTCATTCTAAAGATAGATGAACTAAGGTTTAAGGATGCAAAATTGTATGACTTGGGCCACAGTTAGTAATAGCTAGAATTAGAACCAGGTCTGCCCCAAATACCAGTGACCATTCTCTTAACCACTGATTTCTAGCTCTGGACTCTGAGAGGGCTTATTGCTTTGATGTTTTTATGGAAACAAGGGACTTTTAATAGCATAATGAAAATATTGTCCCAGTTCTGTAAAATATACAGATAAGTTTTTAAAGTTTGTACTTCCATATTAACTGATGAATCTAGTATTTTACCAACTTTTTTGGCCTGAATTTGCCATTAAGAATACTGTCATCAGGGCAGGCATGGTGATTTACGCCTATAATCCCTGTACTTTGGGAGGCTCAGGTGGGCAGATCATTTGGAGACCAACCTGGCCAACATGGTGAAACCCCATCTCTACTAAAAATCCAAAAATTAGCCAGGCCTGGTGGTGGGCACTTATAATCCCAGCTATTCAGGAGGCTGAGGCAGGAGAATTGCTTGAACCTGGGAGGCGGAGGTTGCAGTGAGCCAAGATCGTGCCACTGCACTCCAGCCTGGGTGACACAGCTAGACTCCATCTCAAAAAAAGAAAGTAAAAGAAAAAAAAGAATACTGTCCTCACACCAAATTTGTGCAAAAAATGTCTTTTCTATTGTGAAATATCTACCACTGCATCAGAACCTTAACTCCACTGATGTTTTACACTTTGAATTGGGGAAAGACTGGCGTCAGATGGTTATTCCTGGTGATGCTATCTCACTCTGGAGGCAATCTTGCACCATGTATTAAAACTAAATTCTTTGTTTCAGCAAAGACCTTTAGTGACAGTGCTTATTTAATGTGTTTAAGATATAGCAAAGTGTAGAGGTTAGGGATTATATGGACTTTGGAAGGGGAAAGGGGACTTTTTGTTGTCACTAATATAACTTAAATTTTGTCTGTTTTTTTTTTTTTTTGGTAACCTCCTTCACATTTTTCATACCAAGGTTGTGAATGTTTTAGAAATAAGCAGTTATTTTTATGTAACGTAGTGCTTCACAGGCTTTTGTGGGCTTTAAAATCAGCTGAAGGACCTTTAAAACACAGATTGTTGGGTCCCCCTCCTAGGGGTTCTGATTCAGAAGATCTGGGTTGGGTCTGATAATTTGCATTTCTAACAAGTGCCCAGATGATGTGGGTGCTGCTAGTCTAGGACCATACATTGAAAATCACTGATCTAATTAATTAATAACATTTGCAATATGATCAAATTTAAATTCTATAAAGGTGGATTAGTATTTCCTAATGTAATTTTTATGAAAATATAGCATTTTAATATATTTTAAATGTAATTTTAGCTAAGTTAACTGTGTTGTTTTTAATGTCTAAAAAATAATTTTTCCCTCTTTCAGTAAGTTTTTGGTCCAAACTTTTTGACTATTTTTATTGTTATTTTCTTTGCTCTTCTCTCCCCATGTGTTAAGACCTTGTTTTTGTGTTGCATGTTACAGAAATCTTTCAGTGTTTCCTCTCAGCCCGTGAAGTAGCTCGTAGCCGAGACCGAGATAGAATGAACAGTGGGGCAGGGTCTGGGGCTCGAGCTGATGATCCACCTCCTCAGTCTCAGCAAGAGCGAAGGGTCAGCACAGACCTTCCTGAGGGTCAGGATGTGTACACTGCTGCATGCAACTCCGTGATCCATCGGTGTGCCCTGTTAATATTAGGAGTAAGTCCTGTGATAGATGAGCTTCAGAAGCGAAGAGAAGAAGGACAGTTGCAGCAACCTTCAACAAATGCCTCTGAAGGGGGTGGACTTATGACCAGGTGGGACTGACTAGACACTGAAAACATTACCTACTCATTTTCCTTTGTTACCTTATGCACTGAAATGGTTTGTTTCCAAAGTTACAGTGTTCTGATGTTAACATAGACATGAAAGAAGAAATGCAAATTGACTACGATGAATTTAAAGTGATATAAATACTGATACTGATTTTGCATGGACTATAGATTTCTGATTAAATGAAGAGGCACAATTATATATATATATATATATATATATATAAACAACAGCAGTGAAAAAGCATGTGAAGTTATTTGCATCCCTCTGTAGTTTAGTGACATGCAAATTATTTTGAGAAAGGCTTTGTGCTTAGACAAGAGTCAGGATTTCCTATCAACTGACATTACTCCTCACTGTGTGTGTGTATATGATCTCTGTGCTCCAGTTCCATTCCATTTTATGTTCACTTACAATCCTAAATAAAAAAACTTTGTTTTGTGTGCATGTGAGACAGGAGTGAAAGTCTTACTGCAGAGAGCCGGCTAGTCCACGCAAGTCCAAATTATAGACTGATCAAATCGAGGAGTGAATCTGATTTGTCTCAGCCTGAATCAGATGAAGAGGGTTACGCACTGGTAGGTATACCCAGATTCAGTAAAGAAGGATTTTTGTTTTCAGAGTATAGATACATAAGGCTTTGGTTAGAGTAAGTAATATGTTTGGTTTAGATATATAAAAACTTTTTTCAAAAAGAACTTTAAGAGAAGTAACTATATTGCATAGATATTTACCACATACATGTTAATGGTTTCAATCTCTTACTCTGACTTCTTTCTAAACTCTAAATTCATATATCTGACTCTTTGATGGACATTCCACCCAAATAAGTCAGGTTACCCAATCTTAACCTACCCACAAGTGAACTTGTCTCTCCCAAACCTGTTTCTTTTCTATTCCCTGTTTTAGTAGATGATACTATTAAATGTCCAGGCTAGAAACACGGGATCATCCTTGACTCTTCCTTTTTCTTATCTCTACCTCTTTATCCTCCACCCCTTCCCAATCCAGTTAGTTAGGTCTTAAAAATTTTATTGTTAATGTGTCTCCAATGTCCTCTCCTCTCCCTTTTCTTCTGCCACTGCTCTGTTTTAAACTTTGCCTCACCTCTTTCCTTGTGCCCACCTTCCACATTTCACTAGACGAATATATCTAAAGTACAAATCTGTTTATACCTCCTCTACTTAAAGTCTTTCAACAGCTCTGTTAACTATCAAAAAAGCCTCAGAACCCGGACTGCAGGCATTTTAAAGATAAATAAGTTGCTAATTTATATAAAAAGGAAGTAAGGTAAAGGTACACTACATTGTCACTGGTAAATATAAAGTGAAAACTATTTAGGAGATTGCTTCTATTTGAGGAGGTTTGTTTTTCAGTTTGGCTGTTCCTCTGTCTTAGGTGCGATTCTATATGTGCCATGACCTCCCTGAGCTTTAGTGTCCTATTGTGTGATATAAAGATGGTAGTGCCTGTTGTGTAATGTGTCAGACTTGGCCTCTAGTCTTGATTCTACTGTTAAAGAGCTGTGGGATCTTAGTCATATCATGTGACAGCTCAAAGAGAAACACTAGCATTTGAGATAGACTTATCTATAAGCTCCATGTTTATTTCTGAAATTCCTCTATTGTGTGAACTGAGATAAGGGATATGAAAATATTTTTGAAAAAGTACAAAGTGCTACGTAAAGAAAAAGTTATTGTTTGAAAAAAGCTTCCAGAAAGGATTCCTCATTTAAAGAAAGTTGAACAGTGTCTTTAAGTTTCATTGTATCATGACATTTTGTTTATACTTCCTCCTTTCTCCTTCATCTGCATTAATATCTCTATGCTCCCACTTCACACTCCCAGTCTTATAGTCTAGTGAGATTTCTCTGTGTTCATTTATTTCTCTGTCAATTAATTTTTTTCCGGTCAATCTGACTCATTATCTAGTCTCCTCACTCTGTGATAATTCACCTTTTTTTGGTGGTGTAGGGGACAGGATCTTACCCCATCACTCAGGCTAGAGTGCAGTGGTGTGGTGGTAGCTCACTCCATCCTCAAACTACTGCGCTAAGCAATCCTCCTGCCTCAGCCTCCCGAGTAGCTGAGATTACAGGCATGTGCCACCATGTCTGGCTAATTTTTAAAAATTTTTTATGTCTTGCTGTATTGCCCAGGCTAGTCTTAAACTCCTGACCTCAAGTGACCCTCCTGCTTCAACCTCCCAAAGTGTTGGGATTACAGATGTGAGCTCTCAACCCTGTGATAATTTCAAAACATAGATCATGTCATTTCTCTGCTCAGAGTCCTGCAATGACTTCCCTTTTCTCAGACTAGAAGCCTAAGTCCTTACAGTGGCCTATAAGGCTCTTCATGTTCTGGCCCCACTACCTCTCTGATTTCTGCTACTCTCTTTGATGATTCTCCTTCTGCCACACTGGACTCTTAGCTGTTCCGTGAATCTACAACCCAAGTTCCCTTTAGGGACTTAACTGGCTGTTTCTTAGGACTGGAATGCTGTTGTTTGCATGGCTAACTCCCTCTCTTTCTTCAAGTCTTCATTCTGTTACTTTTTTTGTAAACCTTACCCTGACCACCCCATTTAAAATGGCAAATTTCTTTTTTTCCACATAGTCACTCCCTGTCTCCTTTGCCTTGCTCTGTTTTTTCTGGAGCACCAGAAAAAACACCTAATGTGTAATTTAGTTATTATATTCATTGATCAGTTTGTCTTAGCCTACGTTAGAATATAAGCTCTTTAATGACAGGATTTTGTTGCTGTTTTATTCATTTCTATATTCTAAGCACCTGTAATAGTGCCTGGCACATGGTAGGTAGTCAGGAATTTTTTTTTTTTTTAATTTATAAATAACTGTCTATTCTATTGTAGCAAAATTTCCACATGCATTTGGTTTTTTCCATTTTTAAATTCAAGCCCTCCATTACCTTTTTCTGGAGTAGGTATTTTCAAACTGGTCTCTCTACTTTCTCCACTTTTGCTCATTAGACACTTCTCTCCAAGTTAGAATTCTTGAAAACACACACAACAACAAAACACCTACCTGCTGGTTTTCCTTCTCAAACATCTCATCTTACTGCAGAGAGCTGGATAGTCCATGCAAGTCCAAATTATAGATTAATAAAATCGAGGAGTGCCTACACTGCCTACTTGGAAATCAAAGATTCTGGAAAGTGGAACCAGTATTCTTCTGCAGTGTTCTGCATTTTTGCCATAGTAGTTCATCTGCCAGACCCCAAACATAACTCCTGAGCCTTTGCTAGAGCACTATTTGCCTTAAAAGTTCTCCTACGCTTCTTTGCTAATGTCCTACCTTTCCCTGAAGGACTGTCTAAAATGTTACTTCTTCCAGAAACCTTTCTCAGCTACTTTACTCTCCCAGTTGTCCCATGACAATTTGTTAGACTCTCTAATAATCCACTGTTTGTGTTGGACTTATTTATTTATTATTAGTATGTCTTCCCAGTAAATCCACTAGAAATGTAGGATTTTTTTTATTTTTATTTTTCCTACATGCCCCTGATATCTCCTACACAGTGCTTTATATATTGCAAATGATTAATACCTCATTTCCACTGAAATGAAAATATAAAAAGGAGGATGGGTATAATTAAAGTGGCATACTTTTGGGCAATCAGCAGTGAAATCTGACATAGAATAGGGTTAAAACTCACTATGGACTTCAACCTGTACAAGACATTTAGCCTTCCTGAGCCCCAGTTTCTTTATCTTTGAAATGGAAAGTAATGCTTGTTACACTTGCCTCCTCAACTGTGTTATGAAGAATAAATTTGGTAATACAATTTAAAACATTTGGGAAATTATAAATGGGGACAACAGATCAATGGAGGAGGATTAAGCTTAAAATTTAATTGCCAAGATTGTTCATTTAGATTTTCTGGTTGTTCACTTAGTTTTTAGAAAATTTTTTAACAGGCTAATAAACCCATTTTTAAAAACGATTGAGCCAGGCGCAGTGGCTCACACCTTTAACCCCAGCAATTTGGGAGGCTCAGGTACGTGAATTGCTCAGGAATTCGAGCCCAGCAGTTCAAGACCAGAACATGGTGAAACCTTGTCTGTACAAAAAAAATACCAAAAAATAATCGGCTGGGTGTGGTGGCTCACCCCTGTAATCCCAACACTTAGGGAGACCAAGGCGGGCATATCACAAGGTCAGGAGTTAGAGATCAGTTTGACCAACATGGTGAAACCCTGTCTTTACTAAAAACACAAAAATTAGTCAGGCGTGGTGGTGCGCACCTATAATCCTAGCTACTCAGGAGGCTGAGACAGGAGAATTGCTTGAACCTGGGAGGTAGAGGTTGCAGTTAGCTGAGATCATACCACTGCACTCCAGCCTGGGTGACAGAGACTCCATCTCAAAAAAAAGTATAGCTGGGTATTGTGGCACGTGCCTGTCCCAGCTACTTAGGATGCTGAGGTGGGAGGATCACTTGAATCTGGGAGGCAGAGGTTATAGTGAGCCAAGATTGCGCCACTGCACTCCATCCTGGGTAAGAGAGCGAGGCCCTGTCTCAAACAAACAAACCAACCCAGATTGACTTTTAATCATGTTTCCTTATGGAGTATTAGAAAGATAGTGTCATAAAAGATGGAAAAGATAAGAACTAGTGAGAAAGAAGATTCCATTTCAGATGAAGGGAGATCTGGGCTAAACCTTCAACTTCAGAGAGTCTGGGGTGGATGAAGAGGAGCAAGCACTGGGGACTGTTTGGGTTTTCCAGCTGAAATATTACCCTTCTATACTATATGAGATTATTTAAGAATATCATTTATATCTTTGATATCTCGTTTACTCTGAATTGTTAGTGAATGAAATGCTTTTTTAAAATGATTGAAGATAACCACTTTAATGTCAAATCTTTGTTTTAACCTTTCATAAAACGTATCATACAACATGTTATCTACTTCTCCGTTTTAGCACACAGAGAAGACCAACCCTAAGTTTAACTGTTTGACGGGTGTCATTTTTAGCAACATTTCTTACTATACCCTTCTAGTCTATTCCCCAGCTCCCTCATTTCTCACAGGATTTGATTTAGCATATGAAAGTAAATACTTTATAAAAGGAAAACTTAGATGAATGAATTAGGACTAAAAAAGGCTAAGAGAGGAAAATAAAGCCCTGGGTAAGATATTCTTATCTTGGTGTATATCCTGTGGTGTTCTGCTAGAGGTAGGTCACCATACAGGAAAAGCATAATGACTTACATAATTCACAGTGTCTAAAAGATAAAAAACAAAATTAATTGTTCAAGAGAACTAGATGTTTCTGCTTCTGAGGCCTGAGATTATTTTCTTCCATGAGCCCTCATGGCAAAGGTACTATGTAATGAAAATGTTTTATTTCCTGACACAATGATGCCTTGAGGAATTTTGTGATGACTATTTGGTGTTTTATCCAGCACCAAATGGTCCAAGAATATATAATACTTATTTCTGTTGATATATAGGTAGGTGAGTATAAAAAAAAATGTGTTTGTCTACAGTATGGGCACATGTATATGTGTGACCAAATAAAGATTTTCTGTAATAACATTTTTCAAATGAATCTGTTTCGTTACTTCTTTTCTTTTTTTGAGATGGAGTCTTGCTCTGTCAGCCAGGCTGGAATGCAGTGGCACAATCTCAGCTCACTGCAACCTCTGCCTCCCAGGTTCAAGTGATTTTCCTGCCTCAGCCTGCCAAGTAGCTGGGATTACAGGGACTTGCGACCACATCTGGCTAATTTTTGTATTTTTAGTGGAGATGAGGTTTCACCTAGTTGGCCAGACTCGTCTCGAACTCCTGACCTCAAGTGATCCACCCACCTCGGCTTTCCAAAGTGCTGTGATTACAGACATGAGCCACTGCTCCCGGCCTTGTTTTGTCATTTCCGAGCCTTTTTTGACACAAGCTTTTTGAATCGTGTAGTTGAAATTGCTAATACCATAATGTCAAGTCTATGCCTAAGCTTAAGTCGTATATATGATTTGTTTATGGTTGGATATATATATGTGGGCCAAGTAGGCAGTTGTCTACACCCCACCTCCACCAGATGCACAAATACACAAAGAAATATATTTCCATTGTTCTTGTAAGCCTTCACTGCTTTATTAAACTGTCTGTAGTTTCACCAATTTGAGATTTGTCTATTTTAATAGGTTTTCAAAAACATGTAAAATCTTTTCAAATACTACCAGAAGGTTTAGGACTGTTACTTTTCTGTTAGTATGGAGACATCAGATTATCTTCGTTTAAACACCTAGCAAAGGCTAGTGGAAGTTTAGAAAAGAAAGGAAAGTGAAGCTAGAGGAAGGAGTAGTAATTCTGGATAATAGGACACTACTGCAAGGCTGTAGGCATCGAGAAGGTATTAATAAGATCATACTGTGTCTGGAAGATAAAAGACAAAGATCCCAACGGAAAACAGGTAACAACAAAAACTGCTACTCTGCAATGTTAATTAATGTGACTTTTTTCATTTAGTGTTTCAGAGTTGTATGTGCTTGAGCCTTCTTACAGCCGTGTTCAGTGGGTTTTTAGGGACATTTTAGTATTTGTTGGACTTGAATGATGAGTAAGCAAGACATTGCTGTAATTATATAGATTTTTATTCTAATACTTTATTAAATCTTAAAATACTTTTCACAAATACAACTTATTTACTTTTTACTTTTAATAGAGTGGCAGACGAAATGTTGATTTGGATTTGGCATCATCTCATAGAAAGAGAGGTAAGTATAAGTATTAAGAACATACTAAATATCTTAGTGAGACCCTATCTCAAAGAAAAAAAAGAAACATAGTAAATAAATTAAGTAGCTGTTTTTATATCTAATTTATTTAGATCTGATTGTCTTTGAAATGTAATTGCAAAAAATTCAGATCCATTTTATCAGAAGAGTTAAAAGGAAGACTATTTTCTTTAAAATATACACCCTTTAAAAATCTGGGAATGTTTAGGAGTTAATAATTATTTCCTCATTTGTTACTTGTTTTGACTTTTTAAAAGTCCTATGTAATTCCAAAAACAGTACATTTTATTATGGCGGAAAGGGGTTACTTACATTATTTTCCATGTTTTAGCTCATAGAGTTGCTATAGTTTAAATGGTATTACAGGAAGAAATTCTTACTCCATGCACATGTACACAAACTTTCAAATGAAAAGTTTGTAGTTTTTTTTCCTCTTGGCCTATTAAGATAAAGCATGTAAGAGATGCTTTATCTCTTACATTAAGAGATACTGTATCTCTTGCATAAAATTTTTAAAAAAAATTTCTTAAAGAGCAATTTTAGAGTGTCATTGAGAGTTAAGGTCTTTTATTAATGAATAGTATAGTTAACTCATGGTTATGTGTACAAATTGAGGAAAACCCCAGCAGTTTTGGATAATATAAATCCAAGGATAACTAAAAACCCTCTTAAGTATTATTCTCTATTAACTGGTGCTGCTTTTTTTTTTTTATTTTTTTTTTATTTTTTTTTGAGACAGGGTCGAGTGCAGTGGTACCATCATAGCTCACTGCAGCTTTGGCCTCCTGGGGATCTTCCTACATCAGCCTCCCAAATAGCTGGGACTACAGGGGTGCACCACCATGCCCCACTAGTTTTTTATTATTTTTGTAGAGATAGGATCTCCCTATGTTGCCCAGGCTGGTCTCAAGCTCCTGGACTGAAGCAGTCCTCCCACCTTGGCCTCCCAAAGTGCTGGGATTAATGTGTGTGTGAGCCACCATGCTGGCTTAACTGGTACTTTTATTTAAAACCATTTATTAAGTGGTCATGAAAATGTGAAATGTTAAAAATTGCCACTTGTGGCGGTTTTATAAAACGCTGTGAAAAAATTTTTTTCCATGATATTAAATCTTTTGTATTTCAGAATGAAACGCTGCTCTTAATAGCTTCCTTGGCATAATGTTAGTTTTCTCCCCCATAGTAAAAAAAAAAAAAAAAGAAAACTGAGAAATGAGGGAAATAAATACACGTGATTTTTTCATTTTCATATATATAACTCAGAAGAATAAACGTTGTTACTTAAAATTTGGCAGTATTTCATCATTTAATTACAATTAGAAAGAATGGGCCATGTGTGGTAGCTCACACTTGTAATCCCAGCACTTTGGGAGGCTAGCCTGGACAACATAGTGAGACCCCTGTTTCTAGAAAAAAAAAAGCCAGGCATGGCTGCATGCACTTGTATTTCTATCTACTCATGGAAAATCACATGAGCCCAGGAATTTGAAGTTGCATGGTACTGTGATCGCACCACTGCACTCTAGCCTGTGTGACACAGTGAGATCCTGTCTCAAGAAAAAGAATACAGAGAATAGTTTCTCTGAAATATTAGGAATAATAAAGACCACAGCCTTCTTTATTGAAGAATCTTTTGAGACCATAACATACCAAAGCTGCTGAGTTTCTTAAAAAAAAAAGTTAGATTATTTGTGATATCAAAAAAAATTAAATGATGTTTCGTATAATGTGCAATATGCATTTTATTATTTTGTAATTCTTTAAAAAGTGGTAGTTCATTTTGACTTAGGAATTAACTTTTTGGAACAGATATACTTTTCTAATTTTGTTTAGCTCAGGTGAATATAGTTGGTAAAAGTTGTATGTTATATTAATAAGAGTATATCATTTGGTGCTAGAAAGAAAATAGTTCCAGACTTACTGAGTAGCGTAAGAGATTCAATTTATTGTTTATACTATATTACTTAAGTTTATAAGTAATCGTTCATAGGTTAAATTTTTTTTTCTCTGAAATCTCTATCATACTTATGGAAATATAATTTGAGATTCAGTCTCTGTTAACCAGGTCATCATATGGCAAAATAATACCTTTGGAATAAAACAAAGTAGACTCTTCATCTTTGAACTAAGAAAGAAACTGTAGTTTGAATGTGAATTACTTAAGCAGGGATATGACATTTTTAGGAGATTATGTTTTCAAAGAGATTTTACAAACATACTGTATATTTAATGACTGCCCTTTGATACAGTGGGGTTTTTTTTGTTTGTTTGTTTTGCTTTTAAATGATAGTAAAACAAATGACTCTTTTTTTTCCTTTATTGTCAATATAGACCAGATGCCTTAAGCCCTAATTTCTTCAATTGGGCAGTTGAACCTGCCAGGTCTGAGAATTGTTTGGGGCCATTCAAGCTGTTGAGTGTTCTGATTCTCACTTGAGCCGTGAGAGTTATTTTTTTTTTTTGAGACAATGTATTGCTCTGTCATCTAAGCTGGAGTACAGTGTTGCGATCATGGCTCACTGCAGACTCGACCTCCCTGGGCTCAAGCCACCCTCCTATTTCAGCCTCTCAAGTATCTGGGAGGGACTACAGGCACATGCCACTATGCCTGGCTAATTTTTTTTTTTTTTTTTTTTTTGTATTTTGTAGAAACGGGGTTTCACCATGTTGCTCAGGCCGGTCTTGAACTGGGCTCAGGCAATCCGCCCACCTTGGCCTCCCAAAGTGCTGGAATTACAGAAATGAGCCACCATGCCTGGCCAAGAATTCTATGTGCTTGTTTACCCCTTCCAATGTTTTGAGCAGGAAATGTGAAATTTTTTCCCTCATTCAGCATTTGCATTTACTAGTCTCCGTGGTCTTGAGTTACTAAAAGCCTGATGAGAGGAATAAGCGAGAGATAACGATGTTTAATTATATCCTGTCTATTGAAATTAAATGGATGTATAAATGACAATGGATGTATACACATTTTCAGCTGCTGTTAACCATGCCTGCAAAGGCTCCTCCTTGAGAGGGCTCATTGCCTGTAATCTCAGTGTTTGACAATGGCGACACTAAGATTTACGCTCTTGAACCACAGTTGCGCCTTTTTCTCCCTTCACCTCAGTTAATGTTTCACAGTTGGTCTAAGCTCTTAGTCTAAGATAGTGAATATGTAGGAAGGGGCAGAGAAATGTGGGCATGTACATTTACTTCAGCCACCTTGCTCAGCTTTTCAGAGGTATCAAAGCTAAATTTACTTCTAAAAGAGGTGGATGAAACATTTCTTCTGCTTAGCACCTCAGAGGAAATATGAAATTTGCATTTAGTAAACATGTATAAACTACTTACTATGTGCCAGGTGTTGTTCTAAGCCCTTCACAAATATTAATAACTCATTTAATTTTCATAACAGCCTAATAAAATTCTTGACAAAACCTGGAAAAATATGTTAGTCATTTGGTACTTTGATAAAAGTGAAAAGATTTGCTATGGTTTTACAAAAACTAAGCTGATTCTTCACAGAAAGACAGTACCTTTTTGCAGAGACCTGATTTTAGTTTTCTTATTTAAGCTGAAGATGATACAGTGAAAGTGGTGGGATATCAAATAACAACTTAAGAAGCAACATCAGAAATCTTAATAGTTAAAATACTGTATAGTTTGATTTTTGCCCCGAGGTCTCTAAATATTTTGTTAGGGTTTTATTGATAAAATAATACTGGAAACATTTATCAACATGTGTGTTTCATGGTATAACATATATGGGCGAAATGCTATTTTGTCTGTGCACTTCAAATTAGATGATATAAAGAAAAGTGAATGTAAATGTTTCTCTCCTGTATCAAACTTCTCCTTTTGTCTTCTGATTCTCGTGTGGTAGTGTATTTACTCCTTTTTGGCCAGTTGAGCCCCAGAAAAAAGAAGAGCTTCAAGCAAGTACATGATGGCATGTTTAATTTTTTTCCCCTTTTAGCTTGCCTACATATTTTATGGTTTATAAAGTATGTATTGCAGCTCTGCCATGTTCATTTTGAAAATTCCATTTAAAAACCAAACTTGTAAGGACAAGTAAACGATTTCAAAAATTTTTTGTTGGATTTTGTATTTTCTTTATATATAGTAGGTGATTCTGAATTAATATTAAGAATTGGGCTTAGTCTCAGTTGCTCTGTAGAAGCTTTTAATACGCTTTTCAGATATAAAATTTCGTATATTCAGATAGTACAGAGCAAATCAGAGTTATCAGATTGTTATACTTTAAAAAAAAAATTAAAGTTCTTTCATCTCCCATTTCCATATTATAAGTTTCTTTGTTTCAAGTATTTTGATGTCAAACTAAATATTTTGATGAAAATTATTTATCCTGATGCTTCCATATAGTTTGTTTCCTGTTCTTATATTTTATTTATACAAAGTTACAGTTAGATTAATTTCATCCATTAGAACTCAGCAAACTACAGCTAGGTGGCCAAGTCTGGCCTGCTACCCATTTTTGTGAATCAGGTTTTATTGGAACACATCCACACTCATTTGTTTATGTGATTGCTTTCATAGTACAACGGCAGAGTTGTGTAGTTGTCACAGAGACCTTGTGGTTTGCAAAGCCTAAAGTATTTACTGTCTCACCCTTTGCAGAAAAAGTTTGCTGACCTCTGCTTTCAATTGCAGAGGATTTAGTTTTGGGCTTCGTTAGCCATTCATTTCATCGAATATTTTGGTTTATATGAAGACGATTCAGTATTGGTAGATTCATGATTTAACCTTTATATAGGCAAATAATTGAAATTTCCATCAGTGATTTGTGAGTTGGTTAATAATGATTATGTAAGACTACCGCCCATAAAATTAAGGAATTAATGTTATTACTCGACAAACCAATTTTTTTCTGCCTCTGTTTCCTCAATTGTCAAAATCAGATTCAATCTTTAGGGTCTCCTTTTCTTCTAATAATAGTTTCTTGCACATTTTATTTTCATTTTGAAAAGTAATTCATAAGTATTAGAAACTAGAGGAACCTTTTATTCTGAAATATTATTATTAAAAAGAACCCCCCCCACCAGCAAAAAACAAGTTCAATGTAAGGAACAAAAGCTATCTGTAAGTTAAGGCTAAATACAGATTCTGAATTTGAGGTGCTTAAGGAAATGAAAAAAGAATATATATATATATATTTACATTAGCCTCTGCTCTATTCTTAAATATTTTTAACTTAATACGTTATGCATCTATGATATTATTCTTTGGATTTTTAGTCTTCTGTGTTACATGAAAGAATATTCAGCTCTACAATTTGGGAAAATTTTTAGATAGGCTGTTATTTTTCACTTTCAGCAGGACTGAAAATTAAGCCTTTTTTTTTTTGTTTTTTTGAGGCAGGGTCTCACCCTGTCATCCAGGCTGGAGTGTAGTGGTAAAAATTAAGCCTTTTTTAATCTTAATAATTCTTGCTAAAACACAGAAGGTAGATAAACCATATATTCTTTGCCATTCTATATTATTTTACTAGGATACTTATAAATTATTTCATAGTTACTTTGTAATATTAGCTCCTTGTTATGAATTTTGAAGTCTTAGGGTTTGATACCAGTATAGTAATTCAAAAATAAGATTATACATTGAATATTGTGTTAGTTTGTTTTCTGTGTGGACATTAGTGTTTAAGTAGTTACCTTCCCAAACTTTTCTATCTAGTTATATAACTGATACAGTTTTTATGATGCATATTTAATTCAGTAGCTTAAGGTGCTTTCCTAATTGAGAAATTTAGTATATTCACATAATAGGATGTTATACAGCAAACAAATGAACCATGGTTACACATAATAATGTGGATGAATGTTAACAATATTATATTGAATGAAAGAGTATGTCCAAAAAGGTGATCTAAAATGATACTCTTTTTAAAAAGTCAACAAGAACTAAAACCATTATTTATCTTAGGAATACATTAAAACAATAAAAACAAGGAAATAATAAACCTGTGCTTCAGGATAATAAAACTTTAGCAAGAGATGGGCTGGAGGAGGAGCAAATAGATATAAGTTACTGTTAGTTTTCTAGTTCTTGTATTCACAGATATTTATTATGAATATGTGATTTCAAAATTGGGCCATGCATGGACCAATGATGAGAATATGTCATGAACAAAAGATTGTAGTTAATGAAATTCATGTACATGAGATCAGTTAAAGATTTGTAAGAACTGGATATTTATATATTTCTTTAAAGCTAATATTGGCATATGACTTGAACAGTTGGTCTTGTGTTCAAACATGTTAACATTTTGCTGTCTAATGTAAAGATTTTAGCTTAAAAAATACCCACTGGCAAATCTAATGGTATTATATTAAGCAACTATTTTGATGCCACTTGATAATTTTATGTAGGTATCATTTTGCAGTAAATCTCACATATTCTTGTCTGTGAAACTTTGCTTCCTCTATATAGGAGTTTCACAACCTGCAATAAATATGCACATGACACAGTCAGTGAGAATGTTCCTTATATTAATGAAACCCAAAGGGTGATGTTTGTGTCTCCTTTTTGTGTAAGTTTACTTGCCCTTCTATATTCATTTTTTGGTAATGTTTCATTGCAGATATGTAGACACTTTGTTCAGTCTTAACTTTTTGTAATGATAATGTTGAATTAGATGAAATCTTTCTGTTTTGAGTAGGTCTTACCAGCAGTGTCTTAAGTGCCTAGTTCCTTTTTGTTTGTAAATGATGGTCTGGTTTAATATTGCAGAGCATTTTAAGCTAAGCATTTTGAGAACAGCTTCTGCCTTTCTTTTTCTTGTGGCAGCGTGTTGCTAAAGCGCTTACAGAGACACTGGTACATCAAATAGGGCTTTCCCTTTATTTTCTTACATTGCTCTAATTTTTGTTTGTTTATTCTTTTTTACCAAAGCATTTTGCTGAGATTCACTTAATGCATGCGTATATTCAAACATGACTATCCATTTTTCACCAGTTGGTTATGGTAGCAGCACTCAGCCTTATCTAGTTTCAGAATGTATGCTCTACTTGATTGCCGTTGATACATGTTTGTTCTGTTTGTATATAGGTCCTTTGCACAGTCAGTTGGAATCCCTGAGTGACTCTTGGGCTCGCCTGAAACATAGCAGAGACTGGTTATGCAACTCCTCCTATTCTTTTGAGTCTGATTTTGATCTTACCAAGTCTTTGGGAGTTCACACTTTGATTGAAAATGTTGTAAGCTTTGTGAGTGGAGATGTGGGGAATGCCCCAGGTTTTAAAGAGCCAGAGGAAAGTATGTCTACAAGTCCCCAGGCCTCCATCATTGCAATGGAACAGCAGCAGTTAAGGGCAGAAGTAAGTCTTTGATATTTACTCGCTATGAGACCTCTGGAAACTTAAAACTGAACCACTGAATGTATAGTTCTAGGAAAAACCTTTCCTTGCCTTCTATTCCTTGCCTTCTTCTTTCCTCTACCTGAGCTTTTCAACGTAACTTTCTTAACTAGAACAGCACATTATTTTGTTTGAACTAGACAAAAGTGCATTTTAAAATTGTCATCTCTGGGAACAATATACTCAGAAGTCTTCACATGTCTCCTAGAAACTAGGGTGAGACTGGCTGATGACAATAGGTCACTAGCGCCGCCTTTTTTTTTTTTTTTTTGAGATGGAGTTTCGCTCTTGTAGCTCAGGCTGGACTGCAGTGGCGCTATCGGCTCACTGCAACCTCTGTCTCCCAGGTTCAAGCGATTCTCCTGCCTCAGTGTCCCAAGTAGCTGAGATTACAGGCATGCACCACCATGCTCTGCCAATTTTTTGTGTGTTATTAGTAGAGACAGGGGGTTCACCATGTTGGCCAGGCTGGTCTTGAGCTCCTGACTTCAGGTGATCCACTCACCTCAGTTCCCAAAGTGCTAGGATCACAGCCATGAGCTACTGTGCCCAGTTCTGAGCCTTCATTTTTGACCCATCTGTCTCTGTCTAAACTAGACACCTGCTTTAGGTTAGAACTTCACAGAAATAATTGCTGCAATCAAGACCCACTAATGAATGCTAAAATGAGTGAGCAAAAAAAAAACTTGAATGAGACATAAGATGTTTGCATAGCCTTAAAGTATCTCCCCCCAAATATTTATTCATTATTGTGGTTTTAACATGTCCACAGTTCTTTCATAGTTCTCCCTGCAGGAGGTGGAGATAATTCTTCTCTCCTTGAGGGTGGGCTGGACATAGTGGCCTGCTTCTAACAAATAGTATATGGGAAGGGGATAAAATTGTAACTTTACATTGCAGAAACCTGGCAGGTTATCCCCTTAACTAAATCGTTAAGATTAGCTGGGTGCGGTGACTCACACCTGTAATCCCAGCACTTTGGGAGGCAGAGGTGGGTGGATCACCTGAGGTGAGGAGTTTGAGGCCAGCCTGGCCATCATTGTGAAACCCCATCTCTACTAAAAACACAAAAATTAGCTGGGCATGCCCAGCTACTTGGGAGGTTGACGTAGGAAAATCATTTGAACATGGGACACAGAGGTTGCAGTGAGCTGAGATTGTGCCACTGCACTCCATCCTGGGCAACAAGAGTGAAACTTTGTCTCAAAAAAAAAAAAAAAGATCAAGATTAACATCACCAGTAATAAGTCATGTTGAGATCATGTGCCCTTGATATAATGTGAACACTTTATGTGCTATTCTTTCCTCAAATCCATAATTCCATCTAATTGCTAGAAAAAATATTCAGACAAACCAAAATGTAGGGACATCTACAAAATACATGAACCGCTCTTCCAAAGTGTCAAGGTTATGAAAAATAAGGAAAGACAGAAATCATCATAGGGTAAGAGAGACCAAAAAGTCATGGCAACTAAATGGAACTCAGTATCTAGGATTAGATCCTGGAACAGGAAATGAACATTACAGAAAAACTGAAATCCAAATAAAGTCTTTTAATTAATACTATTTTAGTTTAGGTTTGGTTAATAGTATTTTACCAATGTTAATTTCTTAGTTTTCATAAATATACCATGGTTACGTAAGATGTTAACATTAGGGGAAGCTCAAGGAAGAGTATACAAGAACTCTCTGTACTGTCTTTATAACTCTTCTGTAAATGTAAAATTATTTCAAAATAAAAAGTTTTATTTTTTAAAAGAAGAAGGATAAGCTGAACAACTACAGTGATGTACGGTGTCTTTCTAGGGAAGATAGGGCCAGATGTTCCAAAAAACCACAGAGAAATAGTTCAGAAGTATTTCTTATTCCTGGGCTAAAGAGTATTCATTCTTTATAAACTTATTATTAATAAAGGAAGCAATAGCAGTACTTACTACCTTACAGTTTTGAAACCTTCACATACATCTCCTTGTGAGCTTTGCAATAGCTATGTGAGTAGACTAGATAAGGCATTATTAGTCTTATTTCATATATGAGGAAACAAACTCAGGAAGTTAAGTGACTTTCCAAGGCCACACAGTAAGATAGAAGAGTCTGGCCTTGAAACCATGTCTTCGACATCCAAAGCTACTACTTTTCCCATTATACTCTAACCTTTTTTTTTTGTCTTAAGTATGCTTACAGAGTTTTTAGAAATATCTTGATAAAAACCAGTAATAATAATAAAATAAATGTTTATCTTAGACTAGATTCATATGAAATGTCCAAATTTTCTAAATGTTAAAAATACTATCTTTGCCATACAGAGTTCCTTTGTGTCTTGAGTTCAGCAAAGAACTCTAAAATATGTTTTTTTCCTCAAGCTTCGTTTAGAGGCACTGCATCAGATCCTCGTTCTATTGTCTGGGATGGAAGAAAAAGGTAGCATCTCACTGGCAGGAAGCAGGTTGAGTTCAGGCTTCCAGTCATCCACACTACTCACATCTGTGAGGCTGCAGTTCCTAGCAGGGTGTTTTGGTTTAGGCACTGTTGGACACACAGGAGCCAAGGGAGAGAGTGGCCGATTGCATCACTATCAGGTGGGTGACACCTTGCAGTATATACAGATTTTAACTGTCATTTTACAAAGCCAGTCTGATAATGTGAAGCTTTTTGGTGTTTATGATTAAGTTTAAAAATACAAAGACTTTTAGGTTTTTTAAGATATCTCATTGGTTTCATTTCCTAAATAATGCAGTTGAGATTTGGTAAGCCATAGTACTATTGTACTACTATAGATTCTTTGCTGGCTCAGTTTTATTAATCCTTACCCAGATTGGATAGGGATAGATATAAGTTAGGATAGAGATTGGAGTTCGGGAGGATGAGTTTCAAGAGTTGACGTTTTTGACTTGATTGTTTACCTAGTTTTATGATTCCTTTGGTAATTTAGAAAAAAAAAAGTGTTTATATCTTTCATATTTAGGTGGGAAAAACAGCTTTGTGAGGAATAGAAAGATTATACAGACTCAAGAATTACCAAGCATTTAAAATTAAATTTGGATGCTGAGCATGGTGGTACACATCTGTAATCCCAGCACTTTGGGAGGCTGAGGTTGTTGGATTGCTTGAGCTCAGGAGTTTAAGAACAGCCTGGGCAATATGGCGAAACCCTATCTCTACAGAAAATACAAAAAATTAACCAAATGTGATGGTATGTGCCTTTAGTCCAAGCTACTTGGAAGGCTGAGGTGGGAGGATCACTTGAGCCTGAGAGGCGGAGGTTGCAGTGAGCCAGGATTGCACCACTGCAGCCCAAAATGGGTGATACAGCGAGACCCTGTCTCAAAAAAAAAACACAAAACTTTCATATGCTGAAATATTGTAAATAGTTAAAAACCACCATAATGCTGTAGCATAGACTAGAAATAAAATATTACTTCTTTTTGCAAGCAGGTATTATTGTTGCTAATAGAAAAAGTAAATCTTTATGTGTAATTCAGGATGGGATCAGAGCAGCTAAGAGAAATATTCAGATTGAAATCCAGGTAGCTGTGCATAAAATTTATCAACAGTTATCTGCTACCCTGGAAAGAGCCCTGCAAGCAAACAAGCATCACATTGGTAAGTAAACTGTCCCTTCAAATACAAAGTGCAGGTTATGTTTTAGCCTGCGGTTGTGATAATAGTTATGGCCTATATTTTGTGTCTGACGTTAGTAGATAGACTTATAGGTAAAGAATAAATAATTGAAACTATAGTGTTTCATGTTACTATTAATATTTTAGAAAATGATTCTTTTTAATAAATGCTTTGTTTACTGAAAGGAAGATTCTTAACTATCTCTCTGTCTTTTAGAAGCCCAGCAACGTCTCCTTCTGGTTACGGTTTTTGCCCTGAGTGTGCATTATCAACCAGTAGATGTTTCTTTGGCAATTTCCACTGGTCTGCTAAACGTATTGTCACAGTTGTGTGGCACAGACACCATGCTAGGACAGCCCCTGCAGTTGTTGCCAAAGACGGGTGTTTCCCAGCTTAGCACAGCTTTGAAAGTGGCCAGTACAAGGTTACTCCAGATTCTAGCCATCACTACTGGGTAAGTATGGTAGATGTCTTTGCAGAATTGTATGAGGCCTAGTCTTCCTCCATTTTAGAATTCTCCCTTTCCCTCTAATCTGCTTTATGTATTTAAGCACTATGTTTACCCTTCTGTGTTTTTGCTACTTATTTTTTTTTCTTTTATTTCACATAGGACCTATGCTGATAAACTGAGTCCCAAAGTAGTTCAGTCCTTGTTGGATCTACTCTGTAGTCAGTTGAAGAATTTATTGTCCCAAACTGGTGTACTACATATGGCCTCTTTTGGGGAAGGGGAGCAAGAAGAGGGTGAAGAAGAAAAAAAAGTTGACTCCAGTGGAGAAACTGAGAAGAAAGATTTCAGAGGTAACATAAGCCTTTTTCTCTGTCTTTTCTTACAAGCATTTATTAAATCCCCATTGTATATATATGATTAGAATGTAGACTTCCTCTTCCTTATGAGGTATGAGCGGATTTTTGTTTATTTACAAACCCCTTTTCTCTTCACATGTAAATGATTTAGATGAGCTTCTGACCAAACATCCTCTCCTTAGAGTCTTTTAACACTGATGTTGCGACCATACTGCCCATTCTCTAGGTTCAGTCTTTTCTTGGTTGTCCAGGCGCTTGGACCTAGGTTTTAGATGACCAATTTCTCCCTCGTTATATTTTGCCTATGGGGAAGCTCAGATGTTTTCTTAGCATTTGATCTTGACAAGCCATCTCTAACCCTTGATCCTGACAAGCCATCTCTGTTTTTATTTTATTATTATTATTATTTTGAGACAGAGTCCCACTCTGTTGCCCAGGCTAGAGTACGATGGCACAATCTCGGCTCACTGCAACCTCCGACTCCTGGGTTCAAGTGATTCTCTTGCCTCAGCCTCTCAGATAGCTGGGATTACAGGTGACCGTCACCACACCTGGCTAATTTTTTTGTATTTTTAGTAGACGGATTTCGCCATGTTGGCCAGGCTGGTCTCGAACACTTGACCTTGGATGATCCACCTGCCTCAGCCTCCCAAAATGCTGGGATTACAGGTGTGAGCCACCGTACCTGGCCCCTGACAAGCCATCTCTAACCTAAGTCCTGACCTAAATTTTCCCCCAGTTCAGGCGCAGTGGCTCACACCTGTAATCCCAACAGTTAGGAAGCCTGAGGCATTGGATTGCTTGAGCCCAGGAGTTCAAGATCAGCCTGGGCAACTTGGTGGGACCCCATCTCTACTAAAAATACAAAAATAAGCCTGGCATGGTGACGCATGCCTGTAGTGCCAGCTACCCGGGAAGCTAAAGCACGAAAATTGCTTGAACCCAGGAGGTGGAGGTTGCAGTGAGCCAAGATCGCACCACTGCACTTCAGCCTGGATAACAGAGTGAGACCCTGTCTCAAAAAGAAAAAAAATTCCCTCAGCACCAAGGGTTTTGATATGAGGTTTTTTTTTTTTCCTGTTTTTTTTTTTTTGTTGTTGTTGTCATTTGTTTGTTTGTTTTTTGAGACAAGAGTCTCACTGTGTCACCCAGGCTGGAATGCAGTGGTGCGATCTGGGCTCACTGCAACCTCTGCCTCGTGGTTCATGCCATTCTCCTGCCTCAGCCTCCCAAGTGGCTGGGATTACAAGCATATACCACCACACCTGGCTAATTTTTATATTTTTAATAGAGACAAGGTTTTGCTATGTTGGTCTGGTCTTGAACTCCTAACCTCAAGTGATCTACCTGCCTCAACCTCCCAAAGTGCTGGGAATATAGGTGTGAGCCATTGCACCTGGCCTGATATTTGGGAACTGGGTTATATTATACTGGTTATATTATAACCCAGTTACAGGAGGAGCTCGACTTCTTCCTAGACTGTTCTGTTCTCTAATCACCAATAATTCTTTATTATACTTAGTCATCATAATTATAGCATGCTCATTTTTATTGTACAGAGATATAAAAGATGTTTCAAGTTTTGGCTTTATTTTCTGCCCTTTCTCCATTCTGTTCTTTTAAGTTTTCAGAATTCAGTAGTTGACAGCCTGAGATTTTGAATTAGATTTGTGCTTACTGCAGTTTCAATGTAAATTATATGATATAAGACTATTTCTTGTTGGCTCTTGGTTGTAACATAAACTTGTCTCTTCATTGTAGCTGCTCTTAGAAAACAACACGCAGCCGAACTCCATCTAGGGGATTTTTTAGTTTTTCTTCGGAGAGTTGTATCTTCAAAAGCAATTCAATCAAAAATGGCTTCCCCAAAGTGGACAGAAGTGCTTCTAAATATAGCATCTCAGAAGTGTTCTTCAGGTATATATCCTTTGCTTTTGTCTTAGAGTATTTGTAGATATTACATGTGTTTTATTAAGACAGTGCCAGACTTTAGCAACATTGTATGCTTGACCTTGATTGGAAGGCTTTTCTTTCTTACTTTCTGTGTACCTATTTGATCAAAAGAAAACTCTAATTTCAGGCTGGGCGTGGTGGCTCACGCCTATAATCCCAGCACTTTGGGAGGCCGAGGCGGGTGGACCGTGAGGTCAAGAGATCAAGACCATCCTGGTCAACATGGTGAAACCCTGTCTGTACTAAAAATACAAAAATTAGCTGGGCATGGTGGCGCAGCCTGTAGTCCCAGCTACTTGGGAGTGTGAGGTAGGAGCACTGCTTGAACCCAGGAGGTGGAGGTTGCAGTGAGCTGATATCGCACCATTGCACTCCAGCCTGGGTAACAAGAGCGAAACTCTGTCAAAAAAAAAAAAAAAAAAAAAAAAAAAAAAAACATGGTACAGGTTAAATATTCCTTGTCTGATTTGCTTGGGACAAGAAGTGCTTTGAATTTGAAATTTTTTTGGATTTTGAAATATTAAATATTTGTATTACACCAGTTTTGCATCCCTAATCTGAAAATCCGAAAATCCAAAACCTGAAATGCTCCAGTGAGCATTTCCTTTGAGCACGATGTCAGTGTTCAAAAATTTTCAGATTTTGGAGCATTTCAGACATTGAATTTTTGGTTTAGGTATACTCAGCCCATAATACATACAATGAATTGAATTATTATTCCGCCTCAGAAAGATGGAATTCTGGCACATGATACAACATGGATGAACTTTGAAGATATTTCGCTCAGTGAAATACAGCAGTCACAAAAGGTCAAATACTGTATGCTTCCACTTATAAGAGGTATAGAGATAAGTCAAGATAGAGACAGAAAGAAGAATGATGATAGCCAGGGGTTGGCAGGAGGGGAAGTTCAATAGGCACAGAGTTTCAGTTTTAGAATACAAGAGTTCTGGAGAAGAATGTGGTGATGGTTGTGCAACAATGTGAATGTACTTAATGCCACTGAACTGTTGTGCACTTAAAAATGATTGAGAGCATTTTTAAGTGGACCAGTGTTATACAGGGCAAGCATCCCTAATCCCCAAAACCCAAAATCTGAAATGTTCCAAAATCTGAAACTTCCTAAGCACCAACAAAATGTCACAAGTGGAAGATTCCACAGCTTACGTGATGGTTCACAGTCAAAACAGAGGTGCATGACACATAGTTAATTTATGTGTGATTAGGAAAGTTTTGATTGCTTATTGGTAGCATCAGGAATGATGATGCCAAAAAATCAGATTGACCATATCAGTGGCTGAGACAGCCACTGATAGACAATTTTGCTTTCTAACGGTTCAATGCACATAAACTGTTTCATCCACAAAACTGTATGAAACTTACCTTCAGGCTATATGTATGAGGTGTATATGAAATAAAAATGAATTTCGTGTTTAGACTTGGGTCCCTTCTGTAAGATATCTCATTATGCATATGAAAATATTCCATAATCTGAAAAACCCCAAAATCTGAAACATTTCTGGTCCCAATCATCTCCAATTAGGGATACTCAACCTGTATTATGTATATTTTACCACACACAAAAAAGAGATAAAATGAAAAGTCCTAGATAGTGCCAAAAAAAAGAGTTATTAACTTTATTAAAGGCCTGGTCACTTCATCATGCTTTTAAAAGCAATGTGAAAACCTGGGGAAAAAAACAAACTCTTGCTTCCTCCAGCTTATGTTCTCAACAAGGTATCTGAATTAAAACGTGAACAGTAGGAAAACAAAAAGGCCAGATTTGCTGAGCAGTTTGAAGAAAGGCTGCAAAATGTAGCCTCCTTATAGACATCTTTCATCACATGAACCAGCTGAACAAGTCCCTATAAGAAGCTGGAGAAAATGTTTGACTTCAAGTGACAAGAATCTTGCATTTCAAAGGTAACCAAGCATGTCTTTGGAAATAATCATGTTATAACAGAAAACCTTAAAATGTTCACCTTTTGCTTGGGCTTGATAGTGAGGAAAGGTATTTTAAAGTCTCAAGTCTAACTGGGTGCAATCTGGAAAAACTATAGGAGAAAATTAAGTATTTTTCCTCCCTTTCAACACCAGAGTATGATTAGGTAAGGGATCCTTTCTCTGAATCTCTGAGAATTTGACTTTAAGAGCTTTATAGGTACAATCTGACCATATGCCAGAGATGAGACTTAATGCTCTGTCCCTAGAAAATTTACGGATTTCTACAAAGTATCCTGTCATTCACTTGAAATCAGTAACATTTCACTGCAGTTTCAACTTTCTACACATGTAAGCAAGCTTTTTCTTGTTTAACAAGCATGAAGACCAAGGGCAGAAATTGTCTAATTTCAAAACAAAATGAATCTATGTGAGCTTATCTTAAATTCAACCCACAATTGAGTATTTGTAAGGGGGTGGGGAGGAAAAAAGCTAACAGATTTTACGGTAAAGAGGTATATTTCATCCTTCCTTCTACCTCAACAACAGCATTTTAACGCATATACACAGACCTATAAAGACATAAAGAAGGACTGGTGTGGAGGCTCATACCAATAATCCTAGCAATTTGGGAGGCCGAGGTGGGTAGATCATTTGAGGTCAGGAGTTCAAAACCAGCCTGGACAACATAGTGAAACCCTGTCTCTACCAAAAAAAAAAAAAAAAAAAAGCCAGGCATGGTGGCAGGTGCCTATAATCCCAGCTACTTGGGAGGCTAAGGCAGGAGAATTGCTTGAACCTGGGAGATGGAGGTTGCAGTGAGCTGAGATCATGCCACTGCACTCCAGCCTGGGCAACAGAGCCAGACTCCGTCTCAACAACAACAAAACAAAGTAAAAAATAAACACGGCTGTATAATTTTCTAAATGCTAAGTCCACATTTGAGCCTGATATATCACACACAAAGAAAGTCTGTGTTTTCCCCCCAAAATCTTGTATTAAAAGGTCTCTTAGACTGTATTTTTACTCATATTTTTTCAGACTACTTTTAGAAAAACCAAGTCCCATTTTGGCTTAAGCCAATTATTTCACAGAAATGTATTACAGTTACTTGCCTTTTAAATTTATGAAAGAGATTAATTGCAAGTTTACCATTTCCACCCTTTGTCTTCAAGAAAAGTTGAATAAAAAGTCATTTTTGGCCAGGTGTGGTGGCTCACGCCTATAATCCCAGCACTTAGGGAGGCTGAGGCAGGTGAATCACAAGGTCGGGAGTTTGATACCATCCTGGCCAATATGGTGAAACTCCATCTCTAATAAAAATACAAAAAAATTAACTAGGTGTGGTGGTGCATGCCTGTAATCCCAGCTACTCAGGAGGCTAAGGGAGGAGAATTGCTTGAACCCGGGAGGCGGAGGTAGCAGTAAGCCGAAATTGCGCCACTGCACTCCAGCCTGGGTGACAGAGTAAGAATCCGTCTCAAAAAAAAAAAAAAAAGTCATTTTTCTTTTAAAGAAAAAATGTTTTTGAACATAACCATATAACATACCTTATTAGCATTATACACAGTAGAAATTTGTGATAGAGACTTTTGTTTAGGTCTTAGATTAAAAAAAAAACAGAAAAGGAAAATAAAGTTTCTTCTGCTTATACTACTAACTGCATCACAGTTATCTATTATGAAGAGGGAAAAACCACACACAAAAAAGAGTAGGCTAATAAACTGGCCAAAATAAACAGGTCCACAAAGAAAAACCAGTTTACTCAAAAAAGCAAGGGTCATTTTATTGCCTTATAATATCTACAACTTTCTGATTACACTAATTACTGTGAGCTATAGATTTATGCAGACCTGACTGAAAATTACTTTGAGGTTTAATTTTTAATAATAAAAATTATTCCATTTGGGAGTTGTAGCAAAAAAAGGACCTAAAGGGGATTGAGCTCCTCAACTGGAATGCAAATTTACATGAAATACAGAAGACACAGACACTTCTGAAACCACACTGCAGGATATGATTACAAAATCCAGACAAAGAGACATACAACAGGATAAATGACTCCATTTCTTAAAAGAGTAAAATAAATTGCTAGGGAAGAAAAAGAAGAGATTTTTAAAAACCTTTAAAGGAGGTATTTAAAAAAACTTGTGACATGTTAATCAACCACAAATCTGTGAACTTTATTCTGATCTGATTCAACACACAAAAGGTAAAAGAAAATATTTATGACTATTTGGTGAGGGAATTACTGCTACTTTTTAAAGATGTGACAATGGTATGGTAGCTGTGTTTCTAAGAAAATAACCTTTAGCTTTTGGACACATGTGATGAAATATTCACAGATCAGGTAACAAAATGTCTGACTTCTGCCTCAAAATAAGAGGAAAGTGGGTGGGGATACACATGAAATAAGACTGGCCATTAGTTTGTAATTGTTGAAACTGGGTCATGAGGACTCATTATACCTGCCTACTTCTACATGTTTGAAATTTTCCATAACACAGTTTTTTTAAAAATTCACAAAATGAGTTAAAAAAAAAAAAGTATCCACAAAAGGCCAGGTGTGGAGGCTCATGCTTGCGATCCTAGCACTTTGGGAGGCCAAGGCGGGCAGATCACTTGAGGTCAAGAGTTCGAGACCAGCCTGGCCAACATGGCAAAACTCCGTCTCTACAGAAAATACAAAAATCAGCCAGGTGTGGTGGCAGGTACCTGTAGTCCTAGCTACTTGGAAGGCTGAGACAGGAGAACTGCTTGAGCCCAGGAGACAGAGGTTGCAGTGAGCCAAGGTCACGCTACTGCATGCCAACCTGGGCAACAGAGTAAGACTCCATCTCAAAGACAAATAAACAAACAAAAAATCCACAAATAAAAAATATGATCAAATATAACCAAAGGACTAGCATCCAAAGTAAAAATCTATAAACCAGTAACAAAACACCAATAACGAAAGAACAGATTACCCAATTTTTTTTTAAACAGTCAGAAATTTAAACAAGGGCTTCACAAAAAAGCAATCCAGATAGCTAATACCTCAAGGAGATGGTATTACACACCTAACAGATTTAAAAAAACATTTAAAATGTCTGGTAATATCAGATGCTGGCAAAGACTTAAAGCAAATGTAAACTCACACATTGCTGATGAGTGCAAACTGGTAGAACACCATTGAAAAACTATTTTTGCATTATCTAGTAATATCAATGATGTATATATCCTATGACCCAGCAACTGCACTCCTAGGTTTATGTCCTAGAGAAATGAGTGCACAAAGACACCAGGGGACATGCACAAGAATGCATATAGCAGTACTCTTCACAGAAGCCCAAACTAAAAACAATCCAAATGGCCAGCCAAAGTAGAACAGATAAATAAGTCTGGTATAGTCACAAAATGTAATTAATAGCAACCAAATGAATGGACTGCAGTGACATACACAACGTGCATGGATTTCAAGCATGATATAGTAAGAAAAAGAAAATAAATAATATAGCCAGTGTAACACTAATTATATCATGCTCAAAGCTAGACAAAACTATATGGTATAAGGATATATATGTAAGTATTAAAGCTATAAGGAATAAGAAGAAAATGATTACCATGAAAGGAAGAATTAGGGTTAGCTCCAGGAGGAAGGAAGGGAGTTAAGTGAGTGGAAGTTATAGGGTATTTGCTTTATAACAATCTGCAAAACCCTGCTTTTCTGCATGCATACTTCTCAGTTTTAAAAGACTGTTAAAACAGAAGAGACTGCAAGGAAAAGCACCTTTTCTCATGAAACTGCTTTAGAACATGCTTCTCCAAAATGAAACCATAAAGGGAAAAAGACTACAACACAGGATCTAACACATAATAGAGAATCAAAGGAAATCCCCTAAGATGATTTTAAAAGAAACCTGAAGAACTAACAGTTCAGATTAGAACAGGATTAAAGGCTCCAGGAAGATAGTCTGCAAGGAAAAAATAGAGGGAAGAAAAAACTTGGCAGACTACCTGAGTGCTTTCAGTCATGAGAAGCAACTTACAGTGTGAATGGAGAGTAAGGGGATAAGTAAACAACCCTAGGAGTAAATTATTACATCTAGGGAAACACTGCAAACACTCTTCATAGTCACAAGAGTATGAACACTGAGCAATCTGACTGAAAGGTAATAAATAGGAAGATGCAGGGAGGGAAGGATATGCAGGAGCAGGAGCTTAGTCGAGCTCAATCTTCATCTTTCATTGCAGGAATTCAACAGATAACAAACTGAAAAGTCCAGAAGTAGTATAAGCATGAAACTTAAAATATAAAGGTAAATATTTGGAAAAAAAAAAACAAAAAACAGTTTTAAAGAAGTTGAAAGTGTTTGCCTCAGAACAGAAACCAGTTCTGGTGAAGGCTATGACAGAAGACTGTCATTCACTGTAAGTCTTGCAATAATATTTTAAACATTTACACTACACACGCATGCATATTAACTTTGATAAAAGTAAAGTAAAATCTAGTGGGGAACATTTGCTGCACAAACAATCCACATACTGACTACCCCTACAGTTTCAAACTTGTCAGATATATATAGTTAACCTATTTAAACAAAGTTAACAGGTTGAATGAGAAAAAGGCTTATCTAATTTGAACATAACTAATTTGGAATCTGAAAAGTAGTAACTAATTATATGGCCTTTTTCAGTGAAAAACATCTGGAAAATTACAACTTAATATGCATGCAAAATTTAGCAAATTTATCATTAAGGGCTGTATAATTATTAAATATGGAAATTTTACCTTGTAAAAGTTTCCATATGACTTCCGAATATTGATCCACTTTTTAGCAAAAGAAGGGTATTTGATCCTGCTGATTTGGCACTGAATGTTTAAGAACTTACTCATATCCCAAGAACTATAAATTAA
The DNA here is from genome assembly GCA_963573385.1 of Cacajao melanocephalus. Classification (NCBI taxonomy): domain Eukaryota; kingdom Metazoa; phylum Chordata; class Mammalia; order Primates; family Pitheciidae; genus Cacajao; species Cacajao melanocephalus. Next base: position 46,149 of record CAUYLG010029895.1, read on the forward strand.
AAGAGGAGAAAAAATGGATTAAATAAATGCTATACCATTTTACAAATGAGTATTTTAAATCATTTATTTATATATGTAAACTTTCTCATATTCATACATGACACCAAGCTGAGAAAATTAACCTTGTTTCCTACAAAATATTAATTCAAAATTAAGTTTTAAAAACAAAGAAGTCAGATATATTAATTTTTGTTCACTAATTCCTATTAGGTTCATCTTGATTCTTTTTATGGTTCTGGGCAGGCTTCTATCTTGCAGAGTATTAACTGCTAAGCTTACTTTTAATGCCAGACTTATCATAGTAAGTTCTTTGAGAGTATGCTTTGAAATAAAACCAAAAACAAAAAACTGAAAGAGACAAAAGTAGCTGATATCAAATGGTTAAAATACAATCTATTCTGCTACAACATGTTTCTATAACACTAATCAATTTACTGTAGTTAAGAAGGACAATATTCACTGTGTGATATGGAAACTGTTGATTCCTACGTGGTTTTTCTTAGGCAAGGAGAGTCAGAATAATAGCAGTAGAAATTATAACCTTCTGCAGGAAACTAAAAAAGCCCTCAACTCAGCAGCTATACTGAGAACAGGATATAATCCTTTGTATTTTCTTATAATACTGTCAACTATACTATAAGAAAATTAAAAACAAGTGTATGTCCCCAGGATACCAGTGCCTCTGTGCAATTTTAATATCCATTGAGGCAACCTCACCTTCCCTTAGTTGTTTGCCTGGGCTGTCCAAATTATTTCTGGAGGCTCCAGTGATTGTTTTTTGTTAGTGCCCTAGTTACAAAATTACATAGGTTGTGAATGATCTGTCCCAGAAAATGAGACTTTAACAGAACTGCATATACTACATTGTGGCAGAAACACCTGTATACTTTAGAAGAACACTGCTCATTAATGTTTAAAATCAATAACAGATTTCTAAAGAGGTCCATAAACATTTTCCAAAGTTAACAATTATGATGTGCTTTAATTCAATGCTCTTCTCCTATCATATGTGAGGATCTCTAAACCCTCTATGTTGGTAACATCTCAAGTATAGAGGATAATCTGTACAGTTTGAAACAGAAGTTGTGTAGGACACTCTTTTCAACCTTAACAGCCTTAAGGTATAGAAGATGCCCTGGCACAATGTCTGTAATCTGTGTTTTAATCTTTCTAATCTTCCCATTTAACCAGTGCTTTTTGAGCATACACCTTAAGTTCAGCACTAAGGTAAGCATTCTGGAAGACTATCAGGCAGCAGAAGTCCTTACTATGAAAGAATTTTAAATTTCCTTGCAAAAGTAAGTCTTACATATGTACATAAAGATTATATATCAGAACATATGGTCAGATATCAACATGAATGGTACATATCATAGAAGCTATAAGATCAATGGGGTTGTCAGGGTAAAACATAAGATGGGCTTTGAAAAACGATAAATTGTTGAGAAGAGACTGTCAGTAGAGAGGGAAGCATAAGTAAGTACACAGAGAAAGGACAAACCATGTGAATTCCTGGGCCAGTCTGACTAAAGAGGATTAATGGCAGGTGAATTAGATTAAACGTGTCGGGTGGGATGAGATGAAAGGGCTTTCAATGCCAAGCTCGGGAATCTGGACTTTTTTGAGCAAGGAAGTGTCTTGATCAAAACAGTTTTAGGAAAGTCTTTTTAGCGTTACGTATTTATCCCTCTGTAGTGTTCTAGTCCTGGATTAGACTGTGACCACTGCTTTCCTCCTATCTTTCATCCTTAGGTGAAAGGAAATATACTGACCCCTGTGGGGTGAGACTCAAGGGTCTTTAATAATATTTTCGTGATCATTCTAAAAGTTAAATAAATAAGGGTATCTTTAATCTTTAAAAGGTAGATATAAAAAATAATTTTCCTAAATACTTACCCATCTGTTAAAATTGAATATTTATACTTTGTTCCTAATTCCTTCAATTTCATCCAGTCAATTACTTTTTTTAGTACCTGAGGGAAGGTATCAGCTCTGTCTACCTGATCCTGAGGATATAAAAGTAAAATATATAAAAATCAGGGCTGTAGCTTCACATAGCCCTACAAAATACCCAGTCCTAACTTGGAGGGAAATGAACAGTATGAGAAAAGCTGATGCTTTAGATTCATGATTTCCTTGGCTTAGCTCCACCTAAAGTTTCATTTTAAGAAATTTGAGAAGTTTTATAACCAAGTACTAGGGACTACTTTCAACTGAAATGTATAATCCTCCCAAAATTAAGACTGAAGATCATCCCCAGTGGTTTTCTTTTTACAGGCCTCAACCTAGTGGCTTGCTGGATTTCTAGAGAGGAGAAAAGAGAAATCTCCTTCTAAGCTGAAAGCCACAGCTCCCTAAGTGTCTTCCCATTTCAGGTCTCACAGTTTTCCATACCATACTACCTACTGCTGCCAGATTGATCTCCCTAAACATAAATCTGGTCCACCCTATCACTCTCATACCTAAATCCTCCAACCACTCTCCACAGCTTTCAGGATAAATATATGCACAAGACCCTTCATGATCTGGATTGCCTCTGCCTATCTGGACCATTTTCTTGCTAGCCCATACACACCTGAACCATCCTGAACTACCTGTAGTCCTGCCAGTTCACACCAGAAATGCCCAGCCATTCTTTTTTGCCTACCTACCTTTCATGACTCAGCCTAAGTTCATCAACTTGAGAATGTTTTTCCCAGGACAGACTTTTATTTCCTCTGTCATAAATGGAAGACCCTTTCATAGATGTCCGTAATACCCCAATAAAACACTGACTTATAAGTCCTAACCATTCTGTGACCACAGGACTGACATACATCTATATGCACATAAAGATATATAAAAATCTTGGCATATATTATAGTAGGGACTCAAATACATGTGGAGTGAATGGATGAAGGAACTAAATAAATGAACAAAATGCCTACGACATTAGAATACAACAAAAAATCAGAGACCTAAAAATTCATGAAACTGGCCGGGTGTGGTGGCTCATGCTTGTAATCTCAGCACTTTGGGAGGCCGAGGTGGGCCTGAGGTCAGGAGTTCTTTAAGACCAGCTTGGCCAACAGGGTGAAACCTGTCTCTACTAAAAAAAAATTAGCCGGGCATGGTGATGCATGCCTATAGTCTCAGCTACTTGGGAAGCTGAGGCAGGAGAATCATTTGAACCTGGGAGGTAGAGGTTACAATGAGCCAAGATTGTACCACTGCATTCCAGCCTGGGCAACAGAGTGAAACTCCATCTCAAAAAAATAAAAATTAAAAATAAACGCAACATATAAAGTCAAGTTGTAAACAGATATATTCTAAAACTTATCTCTGGCCAGGCACAGTGGCTCACATCTATAATCCCAGCACTTTGGAAGGCCAAGGCAGGCAGATCACTTGAGGTCAGGAGTTCAAGACCAGCCTGGCCAACATGGCAAAACCTTGTCTCTACTAAAAGGACAAAAATCAGCTGGGCATGGTGGCATGCACCTGTAGTCCCAGCTACTTGGGAGGTTGGGGCAAGAGAACTGCTTGAGCCCAGGAGGCAGAGATTGCAGTGAGACGAGATCACGCCACTGCATTCAATCCTGGGTGACAGAATAAGACTATCTCAAACAAACAAACAAATAAATCAAACTTATCTCCAAGTTCAGTATGGTAACAATTCATTAATGCTTCATTTTACAAATGAAATCTTTAGATTCATCACTACAACTCCTTAAGAGGAAAGGCTGAGGAAAATGTTATCAGGTGTAAAATTTGCTGTGTTTTTAATTATTACAACAAGAAAGATCTTTACCAAGCAAGATATTAATTTAAATTGTTCACAACACTAACATTTTTTTTAAACTATGTTGAAAATAAATCCCTAATTTCAAAAACTCTTTCAAACTCTAGAAACAAGAAGTTGGAATTATAACCTGAGTAATTCCAGTGAGGCTGATGCAGAAATCAGACAGCTGTGTGTTAATCTCTGGTCTTACATACTGCTGAAATGTGTCTTCCTGCAAGGGAAGAACAGCAAGTTAAAGTAATTTATATGACTTAAGATACATAATACATGATACCGACAAATTCAGTTACACCAGGTTATAATTTTATAGGATCTCATGGCATAAACCCTTCCACAGTTTTTAAGGATAATTCCCTACACCCAAAGCACTCTTAATTTTTAAATTAAAAAATCATTTGGTTCATAACTCAAAATAAAGATAAAGCAAGTGTGTGGAAAGTAAGACTTGAACCCAAAATTTAAATATTTTCCTGAGGAATATAATTTTGTTTATAATATTTTAAAACTACAAAGCCTATTAATGCAACCTCTACTTCAAGATACTAAGAGTTTTAAAAATAATAAATTCTTTTGGAGAAATGCCAGTCTTCAGTTATAATAAATTAGCTCTAAACTATTGCTCTCCACTTACTCCTGAATAGTCTTTATTTTCATATAAAAATCCAATTGAACTAAATTCTAAATAGTCAAAATTTAACTGTATAATACAGGTAGTTTAAGAGTTGCAGCCAGGCGCGGTAGTTCACACCTGTAATCTCAACACTTTGGGGGGGCCAAGGTGGGCGAATCACGAAGTTAGGAGTTCAAGACAGCCTAGTCAACAGAGTGAAACTCCATCTCTACTAAAAATGCAAACAACTAGACGGGCATGGTGGCAAGTGCCTGTAATCCCAGCTATTCCAGATTTTAACCTTTTCAAGAAGCTTTCACAATGGTCTTATTTTATGCTTACAACTCTGTAAATTAAGTGACGCCAGTATTGTTACCAGGCTACAATCTTTAAGTGCTTTTTCCTCTAGTCCAATAATGCCTCCCTAACCAGAACATACCAAGTCACTTTTCAGAAATTAAGGACAATTTCAAAGCCTAAGGATTTAAAGGCAGCCAACTGCTAATCCTAGGAAGTAGATATAGAAAAAATGACAAAAAAATATTCTTTATGACAGAAGATTTAAAAATTAAGTAGCATTTATACTTCCTAAGAAAAATTCTTTCTACATACTAATCTACTAAGTATATGAGCTACAAATGGGTGTAAAGAATTGTAAATGATCAACAGTAAAGAACAAAAAAGTACACTTGAGGCCAGGCATGGTGACTAACACCTGTAATCCAGCACTTTGGGAGGCCAAGGCAAGGGGATGACTTGAGGTCAGGAGTTTGAGACCAGCCTGGCCAACATGGCGAAATCTCATCTCTACTAAAAATACAAAAATTAGCCGGGCAAGGTGGCACATGCTTATACTCCCAGCTACTCGGAAGGCCAAGGTGGGATAATTACTTGAACCCAGGAGGCAGAGGTTGCAGTGAGCCAAGATTGCACCACTACAATCCAGCCTGGGAGACAGAGCAAGACTCCATCTCAAAAAAGAAAAAAAAAAAATTGAATTTCAAAAGTTGGATACTCTTTACTCACCAGACATATTGCAGAAAAATTCCACTTGAGTATCACAGATAAATTAAGTCTATATCCTTTTAAGTATCACTATTTTGTTTTACAATTTTAAATGAAATTCTTTCAAAAATATATTGCAACTTCCCTTAAATTACAATTCGATAGTACTAAACAGATACTACTAAAATTTTATTCACTATTAAATACTTTTAACAGAAGAATGCTAGAGAGAACTATGCATTCATTGACCAAATCTTTAATCACTTAAATAAATTACATAAGTTAAAAGGTAGTAAGGGTTATTAAAAGTAAAGGAACCTGGGTGCCTATAATCCCAGCTACTCAGGGAGATGAAGCAGGAGACTCCCTTGAGCCAGCAAAGGAAAAAGCAGAGCGGTATGGGGGATCAGAAACATGGGGTATGTGGGATAAGACACACTCTTAAATAGGATAATCAACTAGGCTTTATTTACAGGTAAGATTTAAGGAAGGTCGGAAAAGAAAAACGGGATGGAAGGAGAGAAGAAGAAAAAGATCAGCCAGCAATACTTCTGGGTAAGAAAATTGGAGCTGAAGTCCTAGCAAGTAATGGTATAAAGCATGCCTGGCATTTTTGAGAATCAGCAAGCAGGTCAGTATGCCTGCAGAAGAATGAGTTAAGGAAAAGAATAGTAAGACAAGATCAATCAGAGGAAACAACAGGCCAGATTATATAAAGCATATGGGTTGTACTCTGAGTTAAATGAGGAGCCAGTGCAGGGTTTTGAGCAGAGGAGTGAAATGACCTGACTTACATTTTAAAAGAATTACTCTGGCCACTTTGTTGAGAACTGGTTGTAGGACATAGACAGAAACACAAAGACCAGTGAGATAGAGAATGTAGTAAATCACATAAATGATAGGAGCTCAGACTGAAGTCACAGCAGTTCAGTTAAGTGACTGGGTTCTGGATCTATTCTGAAGGCAGAGCCAAACAGGAATCATTGACGGCCTGGATATGAGATAAACAGGAGTCAAGGATGACTCCAAAGTTTTTGAACTGAACAATTAGAGGGATTCTAATTGGAAAAAGCTGCCATCACCCAAGCTAAAGAAGGCTGAAAATAGAATGGGTTGGGGTAAGTTCAACAGGTTGAGCCATGCAATTAGAGACATCAAGTAAGCAGCCTGGATTTGGAACAGAGGTACAGGTTGGAATTATGTATCTGAAAGTCACCAGCACAGAGACAGCTTCTGAAAGCTATGGAACTAGATGAGATCATCAAGCAAGAGGATGTAAGCAGAGAAAAGGAGCTAGGATTGAGACCTGGGTCATCCGATACCGGGAAGCTGGGAAGGAAAGGAGGAACCAGCAAAGAAAACTGCAAATGGGAAACTCAGTAGGGCTGGAGAAAAATCAAGCAGAACAAGTTAGACCTGAAGAAAATGTTCCAAGGAAGGAGTATTAGAGCAGTGCAGTGTTTTTGTTGTTTTTTTTTTTTTAAGTGAGAATGGCCAGGTGTGGTGGCTTACACCTGTAATCCTAGCATTTGAGGAAGCCAAGGCAGGTGGATTGCCTGAGCTCAGGAGTTCGAAACCAGCCCGGGTAACATAGTGAAACCCTGTCTCTACCAAAATACAAAAAATTAGCTGGGCATGGTGACACACGCCTGTAGTCCCAGCTACTTGGGAGGCAGAGGAACAAGAGTTACTGGAACCCGGGAGGTGGAGGTTGTAGTGAGCTGGGTTTGTACCACTGCACTCCAGCCTGGGTGTAAGACTCTATCTCAAAAAAAAAAAAAAAAAAAAAAAAAAAAAAAAAAATAGTGTAAATTGGTAGTTTTTGAGGGTTTTTTGTTTAAAGTGAAATGTTTTGTTTGTTTTTCGGTGGTTTTTAACAACCGCAACCAACCTGGGTTTTTATAAAAAAAAAAAAAAAAAAAAAAAAAAAAAAAAAAAAAAAAAAAAAAAAGTGAGAATCGTCAGTTTTGCCAGGATTTAGGGTAAAAGTCAAAGATGATGTTGATGAGTGATTTTAGTGGAATGATGGGATTGAATACATAGCTTAAACTGAATTGACTTTAAGCCCACAATGGTATGAATTTAAGAGAGAATGGGAGAAAAGGAAAGAGATACACATATAAATTATAAGGACATATAACTTATGTGAAGAATCTTCCCAAAAAGAGGAACAAAGAAATGGGGTAGCTGGCAGTGCAGTGGGATGAAGTGAAGTTTTTTTATGGTGTGAAAAATAATGTTTGTGTGTAGTGGCAGCAATATAGCAGAAAGCAATAAATCATAATGTCCAAATGAGGGAGAATTGCTAGAGTAATGTCCCTGAGTAAGACAGAGGACGTAATATCTAGTGATGCAAGATTATTTGCCTTCATAACTGCCATTTTTTCTTCTAATTTACTGACCATCAATCTGCTTTGGATGAGAAAATTATAGAAATAGACTAAGACTGTAACTAAAAGAGATTGTCAGCATGAAGAATAACCTATGCATGGTAACTCACAGCCTTTTTCTACTAACTTCCAAGTGGGTTGGTGGCAACTGAGGATATTATAGAAGTGACTTTTGGAGAGATGAGATGTTAGGATATTCTTGCTCAGATTTCATAAGGCAAACAGTATTATTTTAGGGAATTCCTATGACTTCCTGAATGAACAATGCACTGACAAGTATCTAAAGCATACATATTATTTGGCTTAGAAACCAGGGTTATACAAGTCATTTCCCCCATAACCTCTCCACCAAAAAGAGATTCAAAAGTCATTTTTGTAAATTATCATTCTTAGAGATCACACTAGCCCACGGCAGTGGTTATCAAGCCTAACTGCATATTAAAACCAACTGAGACGCTTCAAAAAAAAATGCTGATATCAGGGGCCCTATCATAGAACTAAATTAGAACCTCTGGGAATAGGGCCAGGCATCAGTATCATTAGTATGTTTTTTTTTTATTTTTTTACTTACCAGGAGATTCTGATGTCCACACCCAGATGTTCTAAGCAAATGGGAAAAAAAAATTTTAACTTTAGCTACTGCAAAAAGCAAGCAGTAGTCTCCAAAATTGCTTTATAATAGCTTTTCTATTAATCAAGCTGATATAAAGTTCACAGCAAAGAAAAAAGCTTACTTCAGAAGTCTAATTCTAGGTAAACAGCAAATGAGGTCTTCCACATTACCAGTAAACACCAGAATAGTTGCTGCCAGAAATACAATTAAAATATAAATATTCACTTACTATTTCTAAAGTATGCGTATTCAGTAAAACAATTGGAAATTCAATTATTTCATGTACAAACTCAGGTGGGTTTCCTTCTTCACAAGTGGCTTCAAAGTCAATAATACAAATGTAGTCATAGTAACTGTCAGCACAACTGCTCTCTTTCAACATCAGCTTCTGCTTCTTATAATAGTTTTTCAGTCTCTTCTTCAGTACATCCTTTACTCCTCTAAGTACAAGAAGAGTATTTACACTTAGGTAAATTTTATAGTCAAGAATCAATACTCTTAACTGCACTGGGTTGAAACTGACAATCATAGCATAATTTAGCAAATGCTAGATAAAATCAATGTAAGAAAAGCATACTCAAAGCTAAGTTAGCAAAGAACTAATTAAAATAGCATGTTTATTACAACATTAATGTTTTCCTTCACAGGTAGTTTTTCATTTTAGTAGTATGTAAGAGCATTTTCTCCAACATATACTGGTATTTCAAACCATAAACATTGTCAGCATATACCACCAACAGTCACATTGCCTTATATACTAAGATAACATATATGATACAAACATTGAAATTAATATTAAATTATTCTACTGGCCAAATATAAACTTAAGAATATGAAAACTCATGTTGAAGAGATATTATCTCTTTCCTTTCTTTTGACTTTTGTAGGTTAGTCAACTCAAAAGATTCATATGAATATGAAACTGTTATGAGCCTGGCATATAAAGGTGAATATCTGTTGGCTACTTAACTAGGACAACTAAATTAGAATATACTTTAAGTAAACTATGTCCAGAGGAACATCATCATACTAGTAGGTTCTTAACTACAAGTAAGTTTCTAAATTTATCATGGGTAGAATATGATTTAGGGGATTTTAATACTACAGGTAGCTTTAAAATTTCACAGGCCAGGCACGCTGGCTCACTTTGGGAGGTGGAGGCAGGCGGATCACAAGGTCAGGAGTTCAAAAATAAGCCGGGCGTGGTGGCAGGCACCTCTAGTCCCAGCTGCTCGGGAGGATGAGGCAGGAGAATGGCTTGAACCCTGGAGGCGGAGGTTGCAGCGAGCCCGGGCCATTGCACTCCAGCCTCGGCAACAGAGTGAGACTGTCTCAAAGAAAGAAAAAAACACACACACACACTCCACAGATGGAGTAATGGGGAGGAGAGAACAGTCCTCCTAATAGATAACAATGGTTGATCAGGTGATCTCATTCTTCAAACAGTATTTTTCCAAAAAATTAAGTCATGACCAGTGTTCAGGCTTCCTTCAGTGTTATGTAAATGAATCCTATATGGCCTGCAATATGAAATGGAAGTAAAAATAAGAGAATCTAAATTATAATTAATGTGTAGTGCTAAGTATAGTATTTTGGTCATATTAACTAATGGCTATTTAAAAAACTTTTTTAATATTTTATTTTCCTTTCAAACTACAATTAAGCATTGGAAAAAAAAAATCCTACCCATGAAAATATTAATAATCAACCAGTTAGCTATTTTAAGACAAAATGTCTTAATGTTGTTTCTTTCCTTGAAGTTTTCCAAATTATCAAAACCTAGGGAGAAAACTGCTTAACCTCTTTCATATCAAGGCACTGTGAATGACCTCTGTGTCATGTAACATCTTCGGATTACTTTGTTTTAATTTTCATTGTGTTGTTGTTGGCAGGGAGTTGTAGTAGGGAGAATAACTACATTTACCGGAGTTGTCCGCAAAGCTAATGGCAGGACAAACATAACTAGTTGCTCTGGATAGAGCCTGTTATCTTTAACATCTCCTTTGCTCTACCAAATACTCACCATGTTTGCCAATTCCAACTCAGAAAAATATTCAAAATCTGGTTCTCCTTAATTCTTTCTGCAATGGCTCCCATTAGCTTCGTGGACTATGGCAAATGCCTCCACTACCAAAACCCTTCAATTAATTCTTTACCTTGAGAACTGAACACTAATGCCAATTTCCTGCTTTAGTATCTTCAGTGGCACCCTTCTGCTTACAAGGTAAGATGCAGAGTTCAGCACAGAGTTCCTTCACAACTTGGCTATAACCTATTGTTTCAGTATCATTCTCAAATGTTCCTGAGTACATTGTGTAATGAAGACAAAATATACTATAAGTCATGGCCTCCGCAGGCCAGATGGCTCACATTCATAATCTCAACACTTTGGGAGGTGGGTGGATCACTTGAGCTGGAGTTTGAGACCAGTCTGGGCAACGTGCAGAAACGCTATCTCCACTAAAAATAAGAAAATTAGTCAGGCATGGTGGTAAATGCCTGTAATGCCAGCTACTCAGGAGGCTGAGGCACACAGATCGCTTGAACCCAGAAGTCGGAAGTTGCAGTGAGCTGAGAACATGCCACTGCACTCCAGCCTGGGTGCAGAGCAAGACTCTGTATCAAAAAAAAAATTAAAAAAAATTTAAAAGTCATGTTCTCAATATGTGTGGTACACTTCGATGTCCTATAACTTTGGTTGTACAACAGCTGAAGAGAAGGCAAGATCACGTTGCAGAAACCATACAAATTACAAAAGTTTCTGTGTTTTTGTCTGAAATACCTTCTTTCCCTTTTCTGTCTGGCACAATTCAAATGTCATCTTTCTGAATTCCTGAGAAATACTCTCCTCTGTATTCTCATGCTGTACCGGGCCAGACCTGCAATATAGCATTGGCCACTCCATATTGTGATGATTTCTGTATGTTTTCCCAAAAGACTAAGATTGCCAAAGTGGCGAACATATCTGTAGTTACCTTTATAACTTGAATGCCTAGTGCAGTACTAGAATTCAATACAAGCTTGTTGAATAAATGTATAAACATACATCTAGATCTCCAGCTCCCATGCAAGCCAGTAGTAAGCAACTAAACTTCACACCTGGGAAGGACAAAAATTTTGCTCAGAAAATCTTCTGCAGGTTACAAGTTGTACCTTCATAACCAAAAGAATTGGGGAAATGGGAGTCAAAAATTTCTTCATAAATTATGATGTGGACAATCTAGAAAAAAATATATTTGTGCTCTTTTGAAGAGTAGTGAAGCTCTATTTTAAAGTAGACAAAGAATACGAATTATAAGAGAATTATGATTCAGAGATGTCTCGAAACAGTAAGAGTTACCACCTATTTCATACAGGCCATTTTTTTTCTTGATGCCTGGCAGTTCTACTGTTTATAAAAAATCTATGCATTTTTTCTGGACTCCAAAAGCCATTCCTGTCCCATGGCCCAAATCAATGTAAAGTGATCTGTTTTGCAAAAAAAATTACTAAAAACTTAGGTATGTGTATATCTCATTAAAGTACACAGTTGACTAAGTTGCATTGTTTTCTCATTCAATGTACAATTAAACAATGCACACCATCATTGTAATTATTTTTTAGAAACTAAAACAAAACAAAAAAGTATTCCTGGTAAGTGAATGATGTTTTTAAATTACTGTACCTGGTTTCAAACAAACTCTCTTTATAAAAAAAAATACAAATGGCAAAAAAAAGAAAAACAATCTCACGAATATAACTATCCATCATGTAAATGAGCAACTAAAAAAATGAAAAACACACTTGTTATGAGATAGATACTCCTATACATTGCCAGTAGATCATTAAAACATTCATAGACTTTGATTCAGCAGTCGTATCATCTAGAAGATGGACAGAAATAATCAGAGTTGCACATAAAAAAGGTAAATTACAGTTTTTTTAATTGTTAATAGGATCATGTCATTGTGGTAGGATTAGAGATTATTTTTAATATTTCAATGTTTTTAAGACTTTCTAAAATGAGTATGTACTACTTTTATAAGTTATTTTTAATTACCTGGTTTCAAGCTTGAATTCTGAAAGCTTAGCTCTGAGTTCTTCCTTACTCATTCTATTAATACAACCATTGGTAATAGCAATCTCTTTATAAACTGGGTCACTGAAGTCACTCGTACTGGAGGTAATGAACTTGGATCCTTTTGTTTCTTGGCCATCAAATCTACACTGATTTTTCCACAAAAAAAAAAAAAAAAAAAAAAGATATAGTTTATAAATAGTATAAACACCACAGATTTAAAGATTCTTTACGTTATACATGTATAATGAATTCCTGAGAATTTTTAAACCTGACTTCATTTCATAATGTTAACAAACATTGCCCAACATAAAAACAAATTGGACTGCAAATCTAATTCAAAGCTTCCTAGTACTTCAAAGCAAAGAAGGAAATGCATTCCATTTTGAAACTCACATTTTCCAAAAGTTATACTTATGTCAGCTATCCAGAAGAACTACAGAATCATAAATCTTTTCTCTTTTCATAAATAAAAATCTGTTAAGAAAAAACATGACTCAATTCTATTTTTTCCACAGGTAGTCTCAAATTACTATTACATTAAGTTCCAAAGATTCATTTATAAGTTAATTATTTTCCACATGCAATATCATAAATATTAACTATGTTCCAGAATTTTCAAAAATACTTGGTACTTACTATTAATCCTTATTAAAGCTTGTTACTTTAGTTATAATTTACCACATTGTCCTCATGTAAACCTTAATTACAGATCAAGGAAGGATAATCACAGAGAGGCCACAGTCCCTGACTTAGAACTAACTGATCCTGATGGTTCAGGAACTATTTCCTACTCTAAGCTCTCAATTTAATGCAACACACATTTACAGGAAACGTAATGGTAGGTAAGGTGCCAGAGTACTCAAGAGTCACTCACACCCATCTCCTTTTAGGAAGAGGTCAGCAGTTCCAACATGTGAACTGTCCATAAATTAAAGAATAGCCACACTGAGGTTTCTTGTTAACAATGTTCAGAAAAAAAAAAGTATTGCTATTTGACTCATAATTCACTTTCAAAAATATATTACATTTACAAGAGATATCTCTCTACTTGATCACAATTTAATAAAAAAATTATCTTTTGACTTTAAATTTACATTGAATTTTAAACTTAATCTTTAGGTTAAAATTTAGGTCAACATTAAGTAACAGTTTGTCTACCAAAACAAATGTCTTAATTAATTTAAGTAGATTTTCTCTTTGGATAAATCCTCTGATTCACTTGTTAATTTTCATCCAAAACTGTAGCTACAAAATTATTCCCAAGTAACACTTAGGCCTATAAATGCTATAAATTATGACTTATACAAAGAAAAATTTGCTTCCTTTCCCAGGTCCAGTTCTAGATCTCTTCTCTTCTAGTTAAGTTCTAGGGACAGCTAAGGTCCAATCCTCAGAAATCAGTGTCTCCTCCCAAATTTCACACCCACACTAATGGTTCACAAAGAGGATGCTCAGATCAATCCGCTAAGGAGTAGAAAGAAAATACTAAAAACCGTACTAGTATTGTTAATCTTCAGAAACACAAAATTAGTTTACGAAATACATACTTACATATGCATCAGCATCCACATCAGTATCTATGTCCATCTATCACGTGTCACACACAGTATTGACCATATATTTTAAAAAGTGACAGATTCCACAATATGGAGAGAAACATTCACCTTTACAGAACCGTAATATTTTGCAATATTCACATGTCCAATTAAGTGGATGTATGGTTTATATTACCTCAAATAAGAGAATCTTTTACATTACGGGATGTGGCAATGAAAATCTTCTATACCAGAGGTTTATTATCTTGTGACGAAGTACCTTTAAACTGTTGTTGAACTTAAAGATGAATTACATATATTCTTTTACAAAGACAGGTATTCTAAAATTGCTGTCCTCTTCTTATTGGGAAGGGGGCTGGAGCTTGATTTTTAGCATTTTTGTTTAAATGAACACAAACTGTTGTTGCAAGATAAAAGAAAATACATTTTAACAGTAAGCTAGAAGGTAACTGCTTGTCAAAATAAACTTTTTCTGTATAAAGAATATTTTAAAAACATGTTTTGGAGATGCATCTATTATTTAGTTGCCAAAAATCTAGGCAGTACCTACTAAAAAAAGAAAAGGAAAACCCCTGCCTCTGTACACTGAAGAAAAAACTTAGAATTTTTCTTGATTGAGGTTCTTTCAAAAAAAGAGTTCTGCTGAAATTTGAATCTACTTATTCAAAATATAAATATGCAATAGCTTCTATTAGCTTACAAAAATAACTGGCATTAGAGATGATGAAAATTTACCACCTGAATTCAACAAAAAACTTTGCTTGAGACTGAAAAAAAACTGTATCATGGCCAGGCGTTGTGGCTCATGCCTGTAATCCCAGCACTTTGGGAGACTGAGGCAGGCAGATCACCTGAGGTCAGGAGTTCAAGACCAGCCTGGTCAACATGGTGAAACCCTCAACATAAAAATACAAAAACTAGCCGGTCATGGTGGTGGGTTCCCGTAATCCCAGCTACTAGGGAGGCTGAGGCAGGAGAATAGCTTGAACCTGGGAGGCAGAGGTTGCAGTAAGCTGAGACCATACCATTGCACTCCAACCTGGGCAACAAGAACGAAACTCCGTCTCAAAAAAAAAAAAAAAAACAAAACTGTATCAATACTATTATTTTCTTGAGACAGGGTCTTACTCTGTCACCTAGGTTGGAGTGCAGTAACATGACCACAGCTCACTGCAGCCTCCACCCACAGGCTCAGGTGATCCTCCCCACTCAGCCTCCCTAGTAACTGGGACTATGGGCAAGTGTAACATGCCTGGCTACTTTTTATAAAAAAAAAAAAAAAAAATTATCGGCCAGGCGCGGTAGCTCACACCTATAATCCCAGAACTTTTGGAGGATGAGGCAGGTGTGTCAGGAGATCAAGACCATCCTGGCCAAAATGGTGAAACCCTGTCTCTACTAAAAATACAAAAATTAGCTGGGTGTGGTGGTGTGTGCCTGTAATCCTAGCTACTTGGGAGGCTGAGGCAGGAGAATCACTTGAACCCGGGAGTCAGAGGTGGCAGTGAGCTGAGATTGCACCACTGCACTCCAGCCTGAAGACAGCGAAACTCCGTCTCACAGTTAAAAAAAAAAATCATTATTAAGAACATGCAACAGTAAGTTTTTAACAATTACTACCGTCACTAAAGCCAATTTGGAACAGAGACCCAGGCCTTAAGTAGCTGTAAAAGCGTCAAGACTTTGAAATACAAAGAAGCATATTCAAACACACTTCTTTAATTAAAAGTAAACTTTTAAATTTATTTTAAAAACCACTCACACGATGAGATTGACACAATGTATCTCAGGTTGAAGCGGGAGGCAGGTGGAAGAATGGTCTTTTAAGAGAGGACCGTGTAAGTACTCTTTGAAAGTAACAACTTTAGAAGGAGAAAGATAATTGCAAATATCCGAAGGAAGGACAAGCAAGGCAAAAGGAACATAGAGACCCTTAACGAGAAAGACCTTCCTTCTAATGTAAAAGAACACAAGGAAGCAAGGGGCACTGAGAGCAAAAGGGAAAAACTGTTAGCTGCAATTAGCAACTGAGGCAGGCACCAGACCCTGAAGAGCAGCAAATCGAAGTCACTAAGGAGGGGAGTAAGCCAAATTCATGTCATTAAAAAGGTCATTCTAGCTGCCATATGGAAATTGATTGTGGACGTAAGTAGCAAGAGTTAGGGCGCCTCCTGCAAATACCCACTTTATGAAGTGCTCAACATGTTTATTATTAGGAAAAGATCAATTTTAGTATTCAATCACTTACAATCCGCAGTGCTAGTCAACAATTACATTCGTTAAATAAGATGATGATAAGTTGTAAGACTGTTCTACAACTCTGACTGTAACTAGGTTCAACCAATGAGACGTCAAAATCATTCAATCAATCGCATACTATGTTTATATGAGACAGCAGTAAATAAGCAAAAGCAGCAAAGACGATGCCCCACCTAACAGATATAGAGAGAGGAATGAGGGAGACTGGTGGACGTTTAATTAAAAAAAAAAAAAAGTTATGAAGTGACATACCTAGGGTACATGGTGCGATTTAAAAATATAAAGCCTTGCAAATTACCCATAAGGGCTAGATGGAGTGACAACAGCAACCGTGAACATAGAATGTTTAGAGCAGAAATCCCACTTAGAATCTATTAACCCAGTGTTGACAGAACTGATCTTGACGATTTCCTCCCACCCAGAAAGTGATTCGGACCTGAGGGGGCTTCATGACAACCAACCCAGGATAAGGCTCGGGAGCTGAGCACGGGGGAAGTAGCTGGGCTTCAAGGGCGCGCAGCTGCACCTTCTGCGGGACACCGGAGAAGAAAGGGATGCTGAAGGCGCTTGGAGTTCCGGGGCAGCGGGCGCAGACAACCGGGTGCGGGCCGCCTGCTCACCTCAGGACTGGGATGCGGCGGCTCCTCCCTGCCCTCCAGCCGTGGCGACTCCTGCAGCGCGGGAGCCACGGCCTCGCCGCCAGGCTCTTTGCTCTGTGGATTCTCCATGCCGGCTGTCACGTCAGAAGAGAGCTGCTGGGGCAGGACCGTCGCTCGCTCTCACCCGGTCAAGCCCGAAAGCTTAGCCTTTCTCAGTTGAAAAATTACCGGGCTCGCGTTCCCGCGGCGGCGGCCACACAAACTCCCGCGGCCACCTCCTACTTCCGGGAGCGTGTGGCGTCCACACGCCGAGCAGGCGCAGTGAACTCGCGCGCGCGGAACGCCAGCGCCGCAGCCCACAGTGGGAGGGAGGAAGAACCAGAGGGAGGCGCGCGGCGGAGAAGATGGGGCGTGACCGGCCGTGGGCGGAGCTAGTGCGGGTCGAAGTTGCGCGAGTCACTAGAGCACCGGAACAGATGATCACGTTAGCATTTCCTAAGAAGAAAAAAGTAGGGTGAGTGGGGAGATACCATAGAGAAAGATGTTTTCAACCATAAAAAATAGCATGTATAAAACAATTCACATTTTCCATAAGGAGTTTCCTAAAACTTCCACTGCTGGACAAGAAAAGAAAATAGGTCTGGACTTAGTGTCCCACTATAGACAGCAAACAGAACAGAATATAGGAAACAGCTCTTCAGACATTGGATAACAGACCGCTGTGGACTGTTTTACCTGAGAGAAGAGAATCAAAAGGAGCCCTATATCACCCTGCCTTTTTGCCCAGAAGCCATTTCCAGTCTGTGGTGCACAGAAAGAAAATCAAATGGAGACCTAGGATCTCCTGGGTTGAGAAGACGGGGTTTGGAGTTGAGGAAATTGGGGTAGCCCCAGTGGGTTGGAATTTGTGGGGCAGAATTATGGAGAGGAGGGAATTACATGGGAGAAGAGCTTCAGGAATCTGCTTAGGAATACCCTTGAATCTTTAACTGAATAAAAAACGTAAAACTCCTCAAGGCCAGGAGGGAACAATGATTACAGCAGTACACCAAATAGCGATCAGAGCTCACACAGAACTGGGAATTATTTGAGTTCCCAGCAACCAGAGTGAGGAGATTATTGAATACCATGGAACCTGCGCTAGTAACCTCAGAAGTGAAACTGCCATTGCAAAATTATCATTGAGACAGTGAAAGTGATCGGACCTAACCAACTCCGTCTTGCTTTTAACCTCCAAGCTATCTTTATTCATTCCTGGGTGTAGGCCAAACTAACTTTGGGAGGAACTTAGTGTATAGCTTAGAGTTTAAAACAAAAGTGATAGCCCTCTTCTTGCCTGGGGGCTAGTCTGCATTTGCAGGGCTAACAAATTAGCCGAAAGATTAGAAATTATGATTTAGGAGTCATGCAGCTGTAGGCTATAAGATTTTAACCCTCTCCAAATTGTTCCTGGGGATAATACCACTATTGTAAAACCTAAGATCCGTGCTTGAGACATTTTGCAGACCCTGCACTTGATGACTCAGCTGGCACCACCCAGATTGATAAACTGGCTCACCTGATCTTGTGGCCCCCCACTCCGGAACTGACTCAGCGCAAGAGGGCAGCATCGACTTCCTATGATTTTATCTCCTACCCAACCAATCACCACTCCCCACTGGCTTCCCACCCACAAAATTATTAAAAACCGTGATCCCCAAATGCTCAGTGAGACTGATTTGAGTAATAAAACTCTGGTCTCCCACACTGCCCGCTCTGCATGAATTACACTTTCTGTATTGTAATTCCCCTGTCTTGATAAATTGGCTCTGTTTGGGCAGTGGGCAAGCTGAACCTCTTGGGCAGTTACGAAAGTGTCATGCCTTGGTGATATATGATAGCCCTAGACAGCAGGACCCAGAGCATTAGCTACTGTAGAGTCTTCAAAAGCTTAAAAGCAAGCCCTGAAAGTATCAAACTACTCTGTAAGTAACCTAATTGCCTATAAGAACAAAGTCTGATACTCTCTGAAAGACTGCGGTAAAATCCAGGATTCAACAACATTAAATTCAAAATGTGAGACATCCAATCAAAAATTAAGAGACAGGCAGCACTTGGGGAGGCTGAGGTGAGAGGATTGCTTGAGCCCAGGAGTTTGAGGCTGCAGTGACCTATGATTGCACCACTGCACCCCAGCCTGGGTGACAGGGTGAGACTCTGTCTCAAAAGAGAAAGAGAGGCATACTAAGTGGTACGAAAATATCTCATGAAGTTAGTAGAAACACACCCCAAAATGACGAAAATGATGGAATTAACAGACAAGGATTTTAAACACCTGTTATAAATATGCTCCAAGATTTAAAGGAAGACATGATAGGAGAGAAACTGGAAAGATTTTTGAAAAGAAGCAAATCAAATTTCTGGAGGATAAAAATACTTGAAATAAAAATTTCTTTGGATCGGATTGCTAGCACATTAGGCAATGCAAAAAAAAAAAAGATTGATGAATTTAAAGACATAGCAACAGAAACAATGCAAAATGACACACAGAGAGAGAAAAATGAATGCAGCCTCAGTTACATATAGGACCAATTAGAGAGGCTTAATACTATTGAACAAAAGGTAGAAGCTGAGGCAAAATTAATATAAGTAGAGAGTTTCCTTGGTCCAGGCTTGAGGATTGCAACCCTGGAGCATAGATTGAAGTTGCCCTGAATCCATCTACTCAGAAGATATGCCAATTTGGAAGTTAAGTGAATATTTTGTAATGAATCATAATTGTTTCAAGTCTTACACATTCTAGATTATTTGCTTTGTTAAATAGGCAATTGAAATAGGGCATAATTTCAATAACAATAATCTTTGATGGGGATAAGTAGTCCTTTCTAACCGTGCATATCTCCATCTCAGCTTCTATCTCAAAAAACCTCTTTTGACTTTCTTGCTTTGATTTCTAGAACTAGTGCAGCAGCATCCAGAAATTTGACTTGCCGTAAAGAAAAAGACCAAGAAGAAGGGAATCTAATAGTGAGGCTTTTGTCCTTGAAGCCTGTGATGAGCAGCTGTGCTGGGGATATCCAAGAAGTCTCTCTGAGGAAATTGGATTATGAGACACAGTTAAAGAATGTGTCTTCTGAAAAATCCTAGCTAGGTGAAAATAGTCAAAGTCAGTAAAAAAATAGTCAAAAAATGTCCAAGCTAGATGAAAATACCTAGGGAAAAATTACTATCATGCAGTAACCTTTTTTGTCTTTAGACTCTGGTTTGAGCAACTAAAGGCTGAACAAAGTGAAACATGCATAAAAAAATCAACTTAAAAGGAAGAAGCTTAGGCAAAATTAATACAAATAGAGAATTTGTTTGGGCCAAACTTGAGGATTGCAACTGTAGATTCAAGTTGCCCTGAGTATACTCAGATTAGTAGCAGCTGCAAGTGAATTTTTAAAGGAAAGAAGAGGCAGTTCCTGGGTTGTTTATCAAGAATTTACTGTAAAGCCAGGCATGGTGGTGCATGCCTGTAATCCCAGCTACACGGGAGACTGAGGCTCAAAAATCACTTGAACCTGGGAGGCAGGGGTTGCAGTGAGCAGAGACTGCACCACTGCACTCTAGCCTGGGTGACAGAGCAAGAGTCCATCTCAAAAAAGAAAAAAAGATGAAGAAAGAAAACCAAAAACAAAAAAAGAAAAAAATGAAGAAAAAATAAAAATAAAAACTTAAAAAAAATCATCCATCGAAGTTCATTTTGCACATTTTTGTGTCTCTGTGTAAATAAACATGCTTAAGCTTATATGTTAAAAGTTTCAGATTTGTTTTGAAATTGAGTGGAAGAAACTCTATTTTTTTGGCATAAGAAAGAAAATGGACTTTCTAGTATGAAGGATTCCAGATGTTTTTTATCATTTGAATTATAAATGATTAATTTGAGGCTTATCATAATTCAACTGAGTCAGATTGAGAAATAAGAAAGGTAAAGCAGGCCGGGCTCAGTGGCTCACACCTGTAATCCCAGCACTTTCCGAAGTCGAGGTAGGTGGATCACCTGAGGTCAGGAGTTCGAGACCAGTCTGGCCAACATAGTGAAACCCCATCTCCACTAACAACATAAAAATTAGCCAGGTGTGGTGGGACGTGCCTGTAATCCCAGCTACATGGGAGGCTGAGGGAGGAGAATGGCTGAAACACCAGGGACGGAGGTTACAGTGGGCGGATATCGCACCACTGCACTCCAGCCTGGGTGGCCTGGGTGACCTAGGCAACAGAGTGAGACTCTCAATAAAAAAAAAAAAAAAAAAAAAAAAAAAAAAAGGCAAGCAAACAATATAAATAGATTCATTTTAAGATACAAATAATTTCTATTTGTGTGCTTGTTCAGCTTCCTAACGTTTTCTATTGTGTCAGAAACTCATAAAGTTATTTTGGAAAAAATTATACAATTTTTCTGACTGCAAAAGTCATGCATATTCAATTCAAAAAATTAAGAAAATGAGAGATGGTTTCCGTCAATCTTCTAACAGCAGCAGAACCAGATTATCAGGCTATAAAAGAAGTTAGTTTCTTGAAGTGCCACCAGAGGGTGCTCAAACCAAACATTGCTCTATCTGAAGTGCAGGAAACAGGCTCCTATGTGGCTGAAGGAGCTCATCAGCTTTCAGTTTTAGTTCAGTTTGACAAGGACGAATTAAAAATTCCTAGTCAGTATAGCATGTATTTGAATGTGTCCAATTTTTTAAAAGATTCAGCACTATTCTTTTTGGAGCCTAATTACACATTCCTGTAGATAGCAAACATTTATTGAATACTTAGTGTATTGTGATGGGTGCTATTGATAAAATTAAAATAAAACTTGATCCTGGCTGTGCGGTGACTCACGCCTGTAATCTCAGCACTTTGGGAGGCTGAGGCGGTCAGGACACCTGAGGTCAGAAGATCGAGACTATCCTAGCTAACATGGTGAAATCCCGTCTCTATTAAAAATACAAAAAATTAGCCAGGCATGGTGGTGGGCACTTGTAGTCCCAATTACTCAGGAGGCTGATGCAGGAGGATTGCTTGAACTGGGAAGGTGGAGGTTGCAGTGAACCAAGATCACTCCACTGCACTCCAGCCTGGGCGACAGAGCAAGACTCCATCTCAAAAAAAAAAAAAAAAAAAAAACCTTCATCCTGACATTTTAGGATTCATATTTTCTCTGGGGAAAAAGGCATATATAAACAAATTGATTAGAATCCAATGTGTTGTGCACCACACTAAAAATCTTTTGAAGGACAAGATTAAATTCTGCTAAAGGCAGGTGAGTCAAAAGAGTGCTTCCCGGAGGAACTGGACCTTACGAAAGTAGGCATTTTTGGACTTCCAGGTTGACGGCGGTGGATTGAACACGTTTGTTTAATCTCTCTTGAATCCTCCAAAAAAGGAGTTTTTTTTTTTTTAAGACCTAAACCCACAAGGACTAAAAGAATAGGAAAGGAGGCAAGAGCTACGACATTTTGGAAGCTGCAAAACCAGTGGATAAGTGTTAAGTGATTTAACAAATATGTTTCTCATGACAATATGAGAAAACAAAGTCCCAAACTGCCAGTGAGAAAGCTGGAACCAACCACATGTATACCACAAAATCGTCAAAGATAAAATTCCTGCGGAGCTAATACAAGGAGAAACAAGGTGAAAGCTGTTTGGGAAAAAATTAGAGCCCTAGACCCTTCCTCACTCTGGTGGAAGTCTGAATGTTTACTCTCACCAAGGGGGATTAAAAGGTAATCCTCCAAGCCTCTTCCCCCAACTTGGCCCTCAGCAAGCAGCAGCTAGAACTTTGCCCTCTAGGTGGAAGATTGAGACTCCTGCCTGAGGGAATCTGGCACCCACAAAGAAAGTACTTGAAGATGCTGACACCAAGTGTTCTCCATCAGCCTCCTTCACATCTCTCTATAGTGAAACTTACAAGCTCAGAGTTTTTAATATGGTTTTTGTTTTGTTTTTTAGAAACAAGGTCTCACTCTGTCACCCAGGCTGGAATGCAGTGGTGCGATCATAGCTCACTGCAGTCTCAAACTCCTGGACTCAAGAGATTGTCCTGCCTTGGCCTCCCAAAGTGTTAATATTATAGGCATAAGCCACCATGCCCAGCCTGTAATACATTTTTTAATTTTCCAGTCTTAGTTTTGAGCAGACCACCAAGGATTACTGTATATTTGATGAAAGTCTATTATATAAAAGGTAGAGACCAAAACAAACAAGCACAAAAAAGCAACTTAGAGGAAATAGAAATTATTCAAGACTTAAAAGCAACAGCTATAGGCTGGACACTGTGGCTCACGCCTGTAATCCCAGCACTTTAGGAGGCCAAGGAGGGTGGATCACGAGGTCAGGCATTCAAGACCAGACTGGCTAACATGGTGAAACCCCGTCTCTACTAAAAATGCAAAAAATTAGCCAAGCGTGGTGGCAGGCAGGTAATCCCAGCTACTCAGGAGGCTGAGGCAGGAGAATCGCTTGAATTTGGGGGGTGAAGGTTGCAGTGAGCCGACATCACACCACTGCACTCCAGCCCAGACAACAGTGCAAGACTCCATATCAAACAAACAAACAAAAAGCAACAGCTATAATCATATTCTCAGAGAGAAATGAGGTAATAGGAGGGAATATCACATCTGTGAAATAGTAGCAAAGGCCATGAAAATGGAAAATTTAAGAAAAATATTAAAAGAGTAGTTA
Source organism: Cacajao melanocephalus (assembly GCA_963573385.1). Classification (NCBI taxonomy): domain Eukaryota; kingdom Metazoa; phylum Chordata; class Mammalia; order Primates; family Pitheciidae; genus Cacajao; species Cacajao melanocephalus. Next base: position 69,718 of record CAUYLG010029895.1, read on the forward strand.
GAAATTAAAAATATAATGGCAGAAAACAAATACTTGGCACTGTTCAATGTGGTATCCATTAGCCACTGTGCTTAAATTTACATTACTTGAAATAAATAAAATTTAAAATTCAACTTCTCATTTGCAGTAGTCACATTTTAAATGCTCAAAAGTCCTGTGTGGCTAGTGGCTAAGGTATTGGACAGCATAAAGGGCATTTCCATCAATTCAGAAAGTTTTGTGATAGAAGTTTAGAAGATATTGGAGGAATTCTCTTCGTAGAACAAGAAGACAAAGAAATAGAATGAGGCTGGGTACAGTGGCCCCTGCCTGTAATCCTAGCACTTTGGGAGGCCAAGGCAGTTCAGGAGTTCAAGACCAGCCGGGAAATGTGGCAAAACCCTGTCCCTACAAAAGATACAAAAATTAGCCAGGGATGGTGGCACATGCTTGTAGTCCCAGCTACTTAGGAGGATGAGGCAGGAGAATCATTTGAACCCAGGAGGCAGAGGCTGCAGTGAACTGAGATCATATCGCTATACTCCAGCATGGGTGACAAAGCAAGAAAAAAAAAAAAGGAGGTCAAACAGTTGAATAATAGGAATTCTAGAAAGACAGAAGGAACAAGATGGAAGAAAATAATCAAAGAAATAATTCAAGAAAAATTTTTGGAATGAAAGGCTATAAATTGCCAGATTGAAAAAGCCCAGTGAGTGCTTAGCCCAATAGATCTACTCTGAGGCATACTCTTGTAAAATTTTAGAATACTGGAGATAAAAACAAAAAGGAACAGGAAGTAGCATACACAGTATTAAAAAACAGAAAGCTTCTGACTTCTCAGTAGTAACATTGGAAACAAGAAAAAACTAGTGATCTCTTCTGAAATCTGAAAGAAAAGAATTTGGATTAGAATTCTATACTTAATCAACTTGTAATAAAGCATGGGAACAGGACAAAGGTATCTTCAAACATGCAAGGTCTCAATAACTTCTGTGCATTCTTTCTCAAGGTTCTTCTGAAGGATACATGCAAGAAAATGAGAGGGCAAACCAAGAAAGAGGAAAATATGGGATTCAGAAAAGATAAGAGTATAACGATGGGTACCAGAGACTGGGAAGGGTAGTGGGGAGCGAGGGATAAAGTAGGAATGGTTTATGGATATAAAAATACAGTTAGTTAGAAGAAATAAGATTTAGTGTTTGGTAGCACAATAGGGCAACTATAGTTAACAACAATTTACTGTATGTTTCGAAATAGCTGACAGTGAAATTGAAATGTTCCTAACACAAAGAAATGACATATCCTTCAGGTGATGGCTATCTCGATTATCCTGATTGGATCATTATACATTGTATTCTTGTAACAAAATATCACATATACCCCATAAATATGTACAACTCTTATGTGTCCATAATAAAACAGGAGATCTAACATAGGACAGAGGCAGAGAGAATCCCCAGGATGATGCAGAAAGATCGCAGCATGACAGCTGTGCTCCAGAGGACACTGGTCAGGATCGAAGCAGTGCAATTCAAGAGACAGGCACGTTGAATGCTGTTACCACCAAGATATTGAATACTATTGCATACTCTATTTAACAGGTGAACAGAAAGTCCAGTGAATCTGGTCAGATTTTGATGTGTAATTGCTTTGTCTTTTTTTTTGAGAAGGAGTCTTCCTCTGTCAATCAGGCTGGACTGTCACTCGGCTCACTGCAACCTCTGCCTCCTGGGTTCAAGCAATCTTTGTGCCTCAGCCTCCTGTGTAGCTAGGATTACAGGTGCACACACCCATGCCCAGCTAAGTTTTGTGTTTTCAGTAGAGACAGGGTTTCACCATGTTGGCCAGGTTGGTCTCGAGCTCCTGGACTCCAGTGATCTGCCCACCTTGGCCTCCCAAAGTGCTGGAATTACAGGCATGAGACATCGCACCCAGCTGCTTACTTTGTCTTTATTAATATTTGATGTTCTATTTTCCCCTCCAAGTCCTGCTGCCATATTGTTGAAGATACTCATTCACCCTACAGAAGTGTTGTGCTTTGAACTATTAAGAGCTGGAGATAAAACGTGATAAGCTAAGAAGGAGAAGACACACTGTAATTCACTGTGTCTAACCATATTTCTTCTTGATGTCTGGTACTCCACTTCAGAGTTCTGTCCAATGCCCTTACACCCCTACATTTCCTAGGACACACATACAGCTTTACCCACCAATTTCCAGAAGTTTCCTGTCAGCAATCAAACAAGATGATGCCAGGCTATGACTTACAGACTGTTCATCAAATAGAAATGATTCTGCCCCTCCTCATACAGCTAAGTTTGTGTTTGCATCTTAATTTTTCAAAACTAAACAATATGATAGCTAGGCATGTATCCCTACATGAAAAATCGATTTTGAAAAGGCAGTAAAAAAGAAACACAGTGGGGCTTCTAACGCACTAAGTTCTATTTCTCAGCAGGGATGAAAGGTGCAAAATGCATTTTATTAGTGGTAGTATGTTGCTTATGTTGTTAAAGTTGTTTTGTATATATAATACATGTTACCATTTATAAAAGCACTGAAGAGTAAAATATTATTTGCAAAAAATGATAAGCCTCTACTTTGCTCTAAATAATATAATTATAAACATGTATGTTTTGTTAAACTATGACAAAATATTACAATGAGGAGGAAGTTTCCAGGCAGAGGAGGCAGGGGTATATACTTCAGGAAATTTGCAGAAAGGTGAGGAGGCTTGAAGTTACCTGGCATGGTACTCATGGGACCAATAACCAAAGATGGAATGGAAGGCAAGTAGCTTGTACCCAGAAAACATTCTTAGTGCAAGAACAAGCAAGATTAATGGCATGTCTTGGCAAATTTTTGAATTAAAATGATAAAAGATTATAGAATTATCCCAGCATAAAAATACTAGAACTCTTTTCTTTTCTTTCCTTTTTTTTTTTTTTTGAGACCAGGTCCCACTCTCTTACCCACGCTGGAATGCAGTGGCACAATTACAACTCACTGCAGCCTCAACCTCCCAGGCCCAAGCAATCCTCCCACCTCAGCCTCCTGAGTAGCTGGGACTACAGGTATGGACCACAAACCCAGCTAATTTTTGTATCTTTTTAGAGATGGGATTTTACCATGTTGCCCAGGCTGGTCTCAAACTCCTGGGCTCAAGTGATCCACCTGCCTTGGCCTCCCAAAATGCTGGGATCACAGACATGAGCCACCGCACCCAGCAAAAACTAGAACTCTTAACACAGAACAAAAATTAAATAGTCCTCAGATTTCTCTGACATACTAAATTCTAGAAGCCAATTGACAACATTTTGAGGGAAAAAGTTTACACCTCAAGAATTTTGTCAACCAAGGTATCTGTCGTTTGTGACGTAAACAAAAATTCTTAGCTATATAAGGGCCCATTTAAAAAATGCTTGAATAAGTACTCTAGGCAATTGAAAATTATTAGATTTAAAATAAGGATTTCATGATGGAATTTTGCAGGGTTTTATTGGAGGTGTTTCTTTCGTCGTTGTAAAAATCACAAAGCTCAACATCATACAAACCATATGACAATAGCCCTTAAATTTTAGTGTGTGTAAGAATCCCAAGGAACTCCATAATACTTCCTGGGGTCCTTATTTTAAGATTTGACTTTATAGCTCTGGGTAGCCTCCAAATCTTCATTTGTACCTCACATTGCGGGGATTCTGAGTAGGCATTAAGACTAACCATATTTTAATGGAAATAGGAGAAGATTAAACTGCTAAGTTTCAGACTTAGTGACAAAACCACTAATATTAAGAAAGGAAAGGGAAATTTCAAGAATATTTAAATTCTGTAATCAGAGAAGAACTGTGCATCTAGAACACGATGATATTTTCAACTTATGATGGATTTATGAGGCCATAACCCCATAGTTAGTCGAAGAGTATCTGTACCTTATCAAATGCCAGCACACAGGCTGTAGCATTCATTACCCATTCCTGTCTCAATCAACCATCATTATGATAGTCATTAAATAATGACTTTTCTTTAACTTTTTTTTTGAGACAGAGTTTCACTTTGTCATCCAGGCTGGAGTGCTATGGCACAGTCTCAGCTCACTGCAACCTCAACCTCCAGGGTTCAAGTGATTCTCCTGTCTCAGCCTTTGGAGTTGATGGGATTACAGGCACCTGTCACCAAGCCTGGCTAATTTTTGTATTTTTAGTAGAGATGGGGTTTTACCATGTTGGCCAGGCTGGTCTCGAACTCTTGACCTCAGGTGATCCACCTGCCTCGGCCTCCCAAAGTGCTGGGATTAGAGGCGCAAGCTACCATGCCTGGCCTTAAATAATTATTTTTCTATTTCCATAATTCCTTCTGTAGTTGACATTCTACTACAAAGAGATGCTTTCTTATGTAATTTATTTATTTATGTCAGTATGGATTCATGGCTTTCTATTTTATTCAAGAAAATGCCCACCTCAGCCTCCCAAAGTGCTGGGATTATAGGCGTGAGCCATTGTGCCTGGCCAGGTGATTCTTTATTAACCTTAAAGCAACCAAACAGCCATTAATAGTGGATGCTCACAACAGTCCTGAATGATAAAGAGAACAGATATGATTATGATTATTCCCCTTATACAGATGGGAAATCTGTATTCCCTACTTGTCGTTTCAGGAAAACTGAAAGCAGAGAGAGAATGAATTCAGGTGGTGTTGACAAAGGTGTGGGATATGCTGGAAGAGCATAAGAGAGAAAAGGGGTATTACCCAGAGGTCAGAACCTGCAGCAGTCCCTGGGCTGGAGCTGCTGAATGTCTGGAGTTATCTCCACTGGTGTGGAGCAGAAGCCAACGCTGTGTCTCGCTGGAGCTTCAGATGCTTCTCAGCCCCCCTGTTGTATACAGTCACTGGTACTGCTACCAATGGAGCCAGAAGTAGGATCGCCTCTCCCTGTCTCCCACCTGCTCATCTTCCCTGGAGTTAGGGAACATAGGCAAGGACACAAAGAAAAGCAGAGAAAAGTGGGAGTCAGCCAGAGGACCAGCAGAAACTGTGGCTTGGAAGCAAACGGAGATTTGTTGATAACTGGAGTTAGGAGCAGTCAGTACTAGAAGCCAGGCATTGAAGTTCAGGAGGCCCCAAGACCACTTTCACTTCCGATGCTAATTGCAAGTTCGGGGATCTTCAAGACTACCCACAGACTTGATAATTTGTTAGAAGGACTCACAGAACTCACTGAAAGCTGTTACAGTCACAGTTGTGGCTTATCACAGTGAAAAAATGCAAATTTAAATCAGCTGAGGGGGCCAGGCATTGTGCCTCACCCCTGTAATCCCAGCACTTTGGGAGGTCAAGAAAGGCAGATCGCCTGAGGTCAAGGGTTCGAGACCAGCCTGGCCAATATGGCAAAACCTCATTTCTACTAAAATAAAAAAAATTAAAATAATTTAATCAATTTTGCAGGGCATACAATATGAAGTAATTTTAAGTATAAAGTGTATTTTCAAATAGCATATGAGTTCATTTTTAGATAATCTGTAGTAATATTTAAAATATATAGAAACATTTAGTTTTTTTCCTACTTAACAACTGATACATACTATTTATTTAAATCAGGCTGGGCACGGTGGCTCATGCCTGTAATCCCAGCATTTTGGGTGGCTGAGGGCAGACTGATCACTTGAGGTTGGGAGTTCAATACCAGTCTGGCCAATATGGCAAAACCCCATCTTTACTAAAAATACAAAAATTAGCTGGGCATGGTGGCACACACCTGTAATCCTAGCTACTCAGGAGGCTGAGGCATGATCACTTGAACCTGGGAGGTGGAAGTTGCAGCGAGCTGAGATCATGCCACTGCACTCCAGCTAACAGAGTGAGACTCCATGAAGAATAATTAATTGGCCAGGCATGGTGGCTCACTCCAGCACTTTGGGAGGCTCAGGTGGGCAGATTACAAGGTCAAGAGATCAAGCCCATCCTGGCCAACATGGTGAAACCCCCATCTCTACTAAAAATACAAAAAATTAGCCAGGCATGGTGGCATGTGCCTGTAATCCCAGCTACTCTGGAGGCTGAGGCAGGAGAATCTCTTGAATTTAGGAGGTGGAAGTTACAGTAAGCCGAGATTATGCCTCTGTACTCCAGCCTGGTAATAGGGCAAGACTTCGTCTCAAAAAAAAGAATTAAGTAGCAAAAACATGATTTATAAACAAATTAATTCAAGAAGAGTATATGTGATATTTAGCCTTAGGATCAAACATATATTAAAATCTGGTTTAAAATTTAAAATTGTATATTACTGCATAAACAGATTGCCTCTAGCACATTAAACATGAAATCGACTTACTATAATTTCCATGTTTTGTTTCCAAGTCATCAATTCAGAGGAAATATTTCAAGCTTCTAAATATAGGTATTTGTGTGCAAACAACATATTTCAGATGTTAATGTTTATTTTTGATAAATAAGAAGTCAAATTAGATTTAATAGGCACCACATTTTCTCTTAATATCTTTTGAAGTACGAGAAGTATTTTGTGCTACATAAGACTTTTGTTCAGATGAATACAACATACAATCTGCAAAGATTTCCTTGAAATGAATTTGCATAATTATTATCATTTTAATAGTCCTCAACAAGTTGTTGGATTTTTTTTTTTTTTTTGAGATGGAGTCTCTCTCTGTTGCCAGGCTGGAATGCAATGGTGCAATCTCGCCTCACTGCAACCTCCACCTCCCAGGTTCAGGTGATTCTCCTGCCTCAGCCTCCTGAATAGCTGGGACTACGGGTGCATGCCACCGCATCCAGCTAATTTTCAGATTTTTCGTAGAGATGGGGTTTCACCATGTTGGCCAGGATGGTCTTGATCTCTTGACCTCGTGTTCTGCCTGCCTTGGCCTCCCAAAGTGCTGGGATTACAGGCGTGAGCCACCATGCCCAGCTTCAAGTTGTTGGATTTTAACATCTTCATGCTTCTTACCTTTAATGAATGATGTTGATATAAATTTTAAAACGAGAATGTGAGAATAAAATAACTTAAAACTGTATGTACGGTTAGAGTATTTTTTAAGCTGGTATAACAAAAACACCACGAAATGCATGGCATAAAGATCATAAAGGTTTATTTCTCTCTTATTTAAAGTCTCTAGGTGAGTGGTTTCATTGAGGGTGAGATCTGCTCCACATGTATTCTGAGAACCTGCTGTTCTGCCATCCCCTAAGACAGAACAACTAGAAAAAAAACCATGTTGCTTCTTAAGTTTTTTGCGACAAGTTCCCTTTTGACAAGCTGGTGAAGCTTATGGACTCTATCTCAGAATAATTTTTTCTTTTTCAAAATTATTGTTTTTATTATTATTTTTGAGACGGAGTCTTACTATGTTGCCCAGGCTGGAGTGTAGTGGCGCAGTCTTGGCTCACTATAACCTCTGTCTCCTGGGTTTAAGCTATTCTCCTGCCTCAGCCTCCTGAGTAGCTGGGATTACAGGTGCCCACCACCATGCCCAGCTAATTTTTTATATTTTTAGTAGAGACGGGGTTTCACCATGTTGGCCAGGCTGGTCTCAAACTCCTGACCTTATGATCTACTTGCCTCGGCCTCCCAAAGTGCTGGGATTACAGATGTGAGCCACCCTACCTGGCCTTATTTATTTTTTAATAGAGATGAGGTCTTACTATGTTGACCAGGCTGGTCTCGATCTCCTGGCCTCAAGCGATCCTCCCATCTTGGCCTCCCATAGTGCTGTGATTACAGGCAAGAGCCACCAGGCCCAGCCTCAGAATAATTTTTTCAAAGACATAAAGGAAAATGCATCGGATTGCAAAAGATATCAATTACATTGAAATATATTCATCACAATGCTTATAAAGCAAATGCGTGAATTACTAATATATTTGCTGCTTTATTAATATATTAAATAGATCTAGTAGGATCAAATTGTTTAGTATCACAATTTCAAGATAGTGAAGAGCACAAATAATGTTTTGAGGTAGCTTCCACTGAAATGTGAAATAAAAATATCTTTCTATTGGTCACAAAGTTACAGGTACTCTTAATACTGTGATTACTTTCCTGTATTCACAATTGAAAAATACACTTAATTTTAGTTACAGTTAAATTGAAATGAAGACTTTTTTTCCTCCATTAAGTTCATGGACCCCCCCTTGCTTATATCCTCACATTCCTTGAGTATTCATAAAACTCTGATTAAGAACTCCTGGACTGGGCACGGTGGCTCATGCATGTAATCCCAGCACTTTGGGAGGCCAAGGCGGGTGGATCATGAGGCCAGGAGTTTGAGAGCAGCCTGGCCAACATGGTGAAAACCCGTCTCTACCAAAAATCCAAAAATTAGCCAGGCATGGTGGCAGGTATCTGTAATCCCAGCTACTTGGGAGGTTGAGGCAGGAGAATCTCTTGAACCTGGAAGATGGTGGTTGCAGTGAGCTGAGATGGCACCACTGCACTCCAGCCTGGGTGACAGAGCGAGACTCCATCTCAAAAAACAAAAAACAAAAAACTCCTGACCTAGGGCTATGAATTAATCTACATGATCAAAGTCAAGCAGCAAACATAGCCATTTTCTGATTCAAGAAAGGAAAAAATGAAAATCAGTGTAACAATTTGGGGGGGAAATAAAGGCCAAATTTTGGGGAGTGTTTTAAGGAAGTAAGATCGAAAACTTTTTTTTTTTTTTTTTTTTTTGAGATAGAGTCTCACTCCGTTGCCCAGGCTGGAGTGCAGTGGAGCAATCTTGGCTCCCTGCAACCTCCACTCCCAGGTTCAAGTGATTCTCCTACCCCAGTCTCCTGAGTAGCTGGGATTACAGGCGTGTGCTACTATGCCTGGCTAATTTTAGTATTTTTAGTAGAGACGGGGTTTCACCATGTTGGCCAGACTGGTCTTGAAGTCCTGAGCTCAAGTGATCCACCCACCAGCTTTGGCCTCCCAAAGTGTTGGGATTACAGGCATGAACCACTGCCCCCGGCTGAGACCAAAATTTAATGCATCATTTTCTCTCACAATTCATTGATGAAAAGTTAGCTACATGGCCACACTTAGCTGTAAAAAAGGCTGGGGGTAGGCAGGGTATGATGGCTCACATCTGTAAACCCAGTACCTTAGGTGCCCAAGGTGGGAGGGTCACTTGAGAACAGTGAGGGTCAGTGAGAACAGTCACTTGAGAACAGTTCAAGACCAGCTTGGGCAACACAGCAAAACCCACATCTCTACAAAAAAATCCTAACAATTAGCCAGGCATGGTGGTGTGTGCCTGTAGTCCCAGCTGCTTGGGAGGCTAACGTGGAGGGATCACTTAAGCTCAGGAGGTTGAGGCTGCAGTGAGCCATGATTGTACCACTGCACTCCAGCTTGGGTAACATAGCAAGACTTTGTCGAAGGAGAAGGAGAAAGAGAAGGAGGAGGAGGAGGAAAAGGAGAGAGGGGGAGGGAGGGAGAGGAGGAGGCCGGGGAAGAAGGGGGAGGTGGAAAGGGGAGGGAGAGGGAGGGGAGGAGGGAGGAGGAGGAGGAGGAGGAGGAGGAGGAGGAAAAGGAGGAGGAGACTGGGAAATACAGTTTTTAGCTGGCTTGCCATTTTCCCAGGAAGAAGGGGAAAATGGACTTGGGATAACAACAAGCAGTCTGCCATGCTGCATGGTAATCAGAGACAACATGGTGGTCTGTTGCACTTAGTTGGTGCTAACTCAATAGAGTGACTGTGTCACCAGCCTTTCTATCTGATCCCCAACAATTGCCCCATGTGGTTAGTTGGTACATACTCAAAGGCTCTCAGATGGGAGATATTTGTCACTATAATCTCTAAAATAGAGAAACAGTTGCCATGATATCTTCTTAAAATCCCAGGTATCCACATACTTCTGAGAAATGTTGCCCTAACCAAACAGAAAGGCAGGAAACCCTGGAGATAATATGAGTCCCAGCACAGACCCCCCTGGGGGACACACCACATTCTTCTCTCCACCTGTTCTGCAGCCCAGCCCTCCCTTCACTGCACCCTTTAGGAGAAGGAATGCTGATCTGTAGGGGTCAGAGGCAAGGGCATTTATTTCCACTGTCATGGGGGTGAGGTCTCCACGTATTTGTGATTCAGACATTTGGGGGATTTGCTTTCTCTTCTTTAAGGCTGACCCGAAGCTGCATCAATTAGGGGGCTGCATCAATTAGGGGGCTGCTGTACCCCAAGAAGCAAGGTGGTGGAGAAACCATGGATAGGTGGGTGGTGACAGATGGGGGAGCACTGGCAAGTTCCCAAGTGGAGAGGCAGTGATGCCTGTAGCAGCAACCACTAACTCGTGCTAGCATCAGTGATGGGTGAGCATTGAGGTCTGTGTCCAATGCCCACTGCACTGGTGTCCTCACTGCCTGGCTTGTGCTCCTGCCTGCCACCAGAGCTTTGACTCTAAGCCTGCTTCTCTCATCTGCTCAGCTCGAGCTGGAACTCCTGAATAGCCTTCTGCTAAATTTCTTCCTTCCAAAATTGGAGTCGGATTCTGTTGCTCACAAATAAGACTCCTGACAGATAACAGTTTGGGGGGATTAGAGATGCTCCCATCTAGCTCTCAGGAGGAAGCGTACTCCTTCTTTTTTCCTTGGATTTGTCTTATCACATTGGGCTGCTCAGAAGGCTGTGGCTTGTGCTGGACTCGAAGGAAAGGGAGTTCAATACGCTGTTCATCCCACTTTTACTGGTGTAGCCCCTCGGGCCTGTCTCTATCCAGGCCAAATGAATCCTTCACATCATTTAGCCCAGGTCACAACTCTCTGGAGGCTTAGACAGAAAGCCTAATCATAACAATGACAGCCAGCTTTGTCTGCTCTCATTCTCCCTAGAACCACCCCCTTCCCCATGTTAGGAAAGGATTTAAGTGATTAGGAGCCAGCTTTCCCAGACAGTCCTTTCAATCTCAGCTCCACAGATCATTTTATCAACTTTCACCAACCTGGTAGACTGTGCATTGTACGAGATAATCTGAGTCCATTTTATGGAACACATAGGGCCAGAAAGTGCTGGCTACACAAGTCTGGAATTAGTATTTATAGAGCATAAATCAATGGAAAGTAAAGACTAGATATTCTGAGAGAAAAATAAATAAAAGCTAGTATGGGCTTTTGTGGAGGAGGATTAACAAGATGCGGTTCAAGGATGGGAATGCCAAAAAAGGATAGAGACAGATCCAATTATGAACACTGAAAATCTATGAAACTGCCTCCCCCAGTCTATGTGCAAAGGAAAAGCTCTCAGTGAAGATGAAATGATTTTTAAAGAATTTTTGCTTTGCATTTCAGAATTTGCATTTATTTATGGAAGTAAATATGCTGTACATGAACCTTTAATCCAATGTTTCTATTCCCTAAAATGACAATGAGGATGATGATGAAACAGCAGTCATTTATTGGGCACTTCCTTTTTTTTTTTTTGAGATGGAGTCTTGCTCTGTTGACCAGGCTAGAGTGCAGTGGCACGATCTCGGCTCACTGCCATCTCCACCTCCCAGGTTCAAGCAATTTTCCTGCCTCAGTCTCCCTAGTAGCTGAGATTACAGGTGCATGCCACCACGCCTGGCTTATTTTTGTATTTTTAGTAGAAACGGGGTTTCACCATGTTGGCCAGGCAGGTCTTGAACTCCTCACATCAGGTGATCCACCCTCCTCAGCTTCCCAAAATGCTGTTATTACCGGCATGAGCCACCATACCCCCCCCACGTTTTTTTTTTTTTTTTTTTTTTTAAACGCAGTCTTTCTCTGTCTCCCAGGCTGGAATGCAGTGGCACGATCATGGCTCGCTGCAGCCTCAACCTCCTGGGCTCAAGTAATCCTACTGCCTCAGCCTCCCAAAGTGCTGGGACTACATTGCATGAGCCACTATGCCTTGGACCTATCTATTGGACATTTTCTATCTAGCACCATGCTAAGTGATTTACACATATTAGCTCATTTAATCTTCATACCTGTATATGGCTGGTGCTATAATTTTCCTCCTTTTAAAGATGACACTGAGTCTCCAATAAGATAACCAGTTCAACATTATATAACTAGCTAATATTCAAGACTAATACAATATTGTTGCTGTAGCCTCCTTTTTTTCCCAACATTTTTATATATTTATTTACTTTGTGAAAGCACCAAATGAAAAAATGTTCGCTCTTCTTTTGTTTCCAGCTGCCTGATTGGTCTTCTTCACCCCAACGGCACATTGGAATCACCTTATGAGCTTTTAAAAATTATTGATGCCGGGGTCATGCACTCAGCCAATTAAGTCAGAATATCATGGGTACATATCACTATCGAGCAAGTTAAGCTAACCACTGGAGATAGGGATGGAAAAAGAAAATGAAACTGCCATTGCATTGAAACTGTGATGATAAATTCCTGGTTAGGAGAGTGTGAATTAGAGCAACTATGGGATAAGGACTACAGAGTCTGCTTTTAGCTCCAATAGGCAAGAGGTTAACTGGAGGAAGTAACGCATTCAACAAATAGTCATTTCTCTAGTTCAGAACGTGTCTCATAAGCACTAAATTTGAAGGGAGAAAATAATGGAAATTTAGGGGTAATTCTCAAAAAGAATCTCCCTGGGGACAGATAGTACACAAAAGCAAGGACATCAGACTAATAAAATTGCTAACATTTATTAGGAAAAAAAGAAGCATCCATAGGAATGGACCCAGACATTCATATTTTATAAAGTCTTCCCAAGAGGTTCTGTTGTGCAACCAGGATTGAGAATGATTGCCTCATTTCCTTCCTCTCAATCCAGTTTTCCTACCCTGTACATCTCCACTTTGCTATTTGATATATAGCATATAGTATCTGCCTATGAGTTATGGGATTTCCAGACAAGCAAATGGCACACAGCCCTGCAGAAGAGATGCTGTGCTCAAGCTAGCTTGACAGAGTTTCTACAGGTGAGCAGCTGTTTGAAGATGAAAAGCCTGGGGATACTGGATTCTGTCTCCATCATTTTATTCAGCTTATCCTGGCCATATACTTCCTCCAGTGTTATTCCCCATGATTGAGCTTCTAAGAATTCCTGCACCTGGGACTTGGGGCCAGCTCAGCTATAAAATGCCTAGAAGAGGTTTTGGAGACTTTGCTCTTTTTCTCTGTGAATAAACTTATCATTTCAGTGCCAACTTTCTCATTGTGATTGGTTTACCAGCTTTGGACTTTTTTTTTTTTTTTTTTTTGAGACGGAGTTTTACTCTCATCACCCAGGCTGGAGTGAAATGGCAGGATCTTGGCTCACTGCAACCTCCACCTCTCAGGTTCAAGCGATTCTCAACCTCCTGAGTAGCTGGGACTACATGCACCTGCCACCATGCCTGGCCAATTCTTGTATTTTTAGTAGAGATGAGTTTTCACCATGTTGGCCAGGCTGGTCTTGAACTTCTGACCTCAGGTGATCCACCTGCCTTGGCCTCCCAAAGTGCTGCTGGCATTACAGGTGTGAGCCACTGCACCTGGCTTGGCTTTTGACTTTTAAGTGAGTCTGGTTTTTCAGCAACTTCACCTTCCTTCTTGGACTCAACTCTCAAGTCAATAATAAAATTCATAATGTTCCTGTTGGAGACAGAGTTGTAGCCTTTACTTTTCTTTTTCTTTTTTTCCTAGACAGGGTCTTGCTCTGTTACCTAAAATACAAAAATATTAAAAATGCAAAAATTTGCTCTCTACCCAAAATACAAAACTTAGCTGGGCATCATGGTGTGCCCCTGTAATTCCAGTTACAGGGGAGGCTGAGGCAGCAGAATCACTTGAACCCCAGAGGGGTTCAAGATCCTTTTCTTCATGCTAATGTGCTCTCTCTTGTTTTGCTTTTGAGAATTAGAGTAATTAGCAGGTCATTTTACAAAGAATGGTAATATAAAAGAACACTTCCAAAAGGCTAAAATAGGTTCAAGGTCATTATTAAAGTGATACAGGGAGGTCAGTGAGCTGAGATTGTGCCACTATACTCCAGCCTGGGAAACAGAGTGAGACTCTGTCTCAATAAATAAAGAAATACATAAATAAAATAAATAAACTTCAGTGTATAAAGTGTACAAGTGTTTTCCAGTGTCTTCTCTGAAGTACAAAGTTTCAAAATAAATGGAAAGTTATATAATTATATTCTATACTATACATATGATATATAATTACATATACATCCTACAGTGTATTCATTGGACACTTGTGTATATATATAAACAAGGTACAAGGATAATGCCATTGTGTGCAAATGAGCTAACATGGAATATTTTCCTTTCCACATAACTGTTTTCAAAGAAGCATTAACTCCGAATGCCAATGTTTTCTTCTAACTCAAAAAGAAGTGCATACTTTAAAAAATGTTCAGTAGAAAATGCACAAAGCTTCACCATGAAAGCATCGTCATCATACTGGCTTTTCTTCAATGCCTGCTCATCAGATCCTCCTTTCCCAGTCCCTAAAAGGACATCCACACTGGTGACTCTAGTGCCTGGCTTTCTTGGGAGGTTTCTTCGTCCTGCCCTGGTGAAGCCTGATCTTGTTTTGTAGCAGTTGCCATAGGCACAGCCTGCGTTTTATGTAGGGTGACTCCATCACTAAACAAATACATGCAAATAGCTGGGAAGGCTGATTTCAGCCTTAGTACTTCAGACACCAAGGAATGGAAACAATCTGTGCAATTTAAATAGAATAAATCCCAACGGTCCCAAGGGAAGTTGGTATTTATTTTTAAACACGATGCACCACGACCCAGACTTCTTGCATCACTGACTGAGCGTCTTAAGCGGGTACCTGCGTCTGTTGCACGGCGGGTTTAAGACCCTCAGCTGGGCCAGAGGAGGTGGGAAAACAAACCAGCCGTGCTCTGGGCTTCTCTTCCTAGTTTCCTGGCCGCCTGCTCCTGCACCCTGTGAACCACGGCCGTCGTTTGCATCCCTCGGCCAGGAGGTGCCAAAGGTGTTGGGGCGCAGACCCGCTTGCTCTGTATCCGGCGCCCTGGCAGAATACCGGGGCTGGGCGGACGGGTGGAGCTGGACGCCATGTCCACAGTGATCGCCATCCCAGCACGTGGGATGTGCCTCTTCTGCCTGTGCACTCTAGCGGGGCGCAGGAGAGCGCATGAAGCCTGTGCTTTCCAAGGACTTGCGGGCAGACAAGGGCGCGCCAAATCCGCAGCCCGCCTGGTTCCTTCCCAAGAGCCAGAACCACGGGGGGAGGACCCGCACCAACTCCAAGACCGCTCTGCAAACTGGGCAGCGAAGGAGAGCACGCCTAACCTTGTAAACAACAACAAACAAACACACAAAAAACATGGATGAGCACATCATAGTCCTGACTTGGTTTTGAAATAGTAGTTTTCAACGTTAGTATGTTATTACTAGCCTTTTACTATTATTATGTTTAAACAGCATTCACTTTGTTCTTAAACTGGGTTTTAGTTTTTTGAGGGCAGCTTTGGGTTCCCAGAAAAACTGAGCAGAAAGTCCAGAAAGCTCCCATGCATCCTCTTTCTGCCCAACAGTTAGGCTGTTACCATCTTGCATTAATGTAGTGCATTTATTACAATTGACAAATCAGTACGGATACATTGTTATTAATTGAATCTATGGTATACATTAAAATTCACTCTTTGTATTGTACATTATATGGATTTTGACAAATGCATAATGTCCTGTATCCATTATTACAGTTTCATACAGAACTAGCTCTATTGAGCTAAAATTCCCCTGTTCTCCACCTATCCATCTTACCTCTTTCACCCCTTCCCCAACCTCTGGTAATCACTGATCTTTTTACTGTCTCCGTGGTTTTGCCTTTTCCAGAATGTCATATAGTTGGAATTGTATGTTTGTAGCCATTTCTGACTGGCTTCTTTCATTTAGTAATATGACTGTAATATCCTCCACATCTTTTCAGGGTTTATAGCTCATTTCTTCTTAGCGCTGAGTGATATTCTGTTATCTGAATGCATCATAGTTTGCTTATCCATTCAGACACTGAAGGGCATCTTGGTTGCTTCCAATTTGGGGTGATTAATGACTGGCCTCTTTTGTGTATATGTAATTAAGAGATTACACATCAGAAGTAATCTCCATATGGTGTTTATTAGCCAAACATGATAAGTAATGGCTTTCTGCAGTCAAACACACTGGGACCCCAGTGTCCCCTCATGTGCTTCTAATGCCTCCCTCCTCTGAATTCTCCCTTTGCACAGATTAGATACACAGTGAAATTTTTTTTTGAAATTTAATTGTTATAAAAATGATACCTCCTTCAGGCAAACAGTTTTTTAAACACGGAATATGTCAAGTGAGAAGTAAAAACTCGCTTTCACATCAGCCCTATTCTCACTCCCAAGAGGTGACTACCTTTATCATTTTTTTAAAAGGTAGACAAAAAGTGGGATTTATTGGTGGGCAGTAGGAGGGGGCAGTACAGTACAGGCCCTCATGAGTGCAGGGCCCACCACTTGTCCAGAGGGTCAGGATTGGGGATGTACTTGACCCCACAGCCATCTGGAATAAGCCGCTTCTCAGCCACCATGTCTTCAAATTCATCCACATTGAACTTGGTAAAGTCCCACTTCTTTGAGAAGTGGACCTTCTGATGTCCAGGAAACCTGAACTTGGCCTTGCCTAGGTCCTCAATCACATGCTCCGTGTTCTGCGGCTCAGTGTGGATGTACATTATGACTTGGCCAATGTGAACCTTGGCCACAGTGCCCTGGGGCTTTCACAAAGGCATCTCAAATACCTGTTCGGAGCCTACATTGACGGTAGTGCAAGGTCAGAGACATGAACATAAATTGGAAAGGCCTGTCTCCAAGGTCCCTTAAAGACACCTATGCAATAACAGGCTGCAAACACTACCAAAGAAGCTGCTGTTTGCAGCCATTGCACACCAGGCCCCCATGAGGAAAGGAACTCCATCAGCTTAATTGGCTGCAGCCCTTTATCATTCTTACATGTAGCCTATGATCTGTTTCTTTGTCATATACAAGCATATGTGTACATTGCCTTTTTATGGTAACAAAATATATACACCCATTGGAATATGTGTAAATAATTTCTTTAAAAAGCATCTTGTGTTTGTTTGTTTTTAAGAAAATGGAAGTACATTTTCTTAAAATTTTCTTAAAATTTTATTTCAAACAAAATAAAATCTGATATGGTTTGAAAATAAATCTGATATGGTTTGGCCCTGTGTCCCCACCCAAACCTCACCATGTGGCTCCCACAATTCCCATGCGTTATGGGAGGAACCCAGTGGGAGGTAATTGACTCATGGGCGTGGGTCTTTCCCATGCTGTTCTCAGGTTAATAAATAAGTTTCAAGAGATCTGATGACCTTAATAATGGGAGTTTGCCTGCACAAGCTCTCTTTGCCTGCTGCCATCCATGTAAGATATGGCTTGCTCCTCCTTGCCTTCTGCTATGATTGTGAGGCATCCCCAGCCATATAGAACTGTGAGTTCTCCGCTAAACCTCTTTCCTTTGTAAATTGCCCAGTCTTGAGTATGTCTTTATCAGCAGTGTGAAAGTGGACTAATACCCTAAACTGGCACCAGTAGCATGGGGTGTTGCTGAAAAGATACCCAAAAATGTGAAAATGACTTTAGAACTGGGTAACAGGCAGAGGTTGGAACAGTTTGGAGGGCTCAGAAGAAGATAAGAAAATGTGGGAAAGTCTGGAACTTCGTAGAGACTTCTTGAATGGCTTTGACGAAAATGCTTAGTGATATGAACAATAAGGTCCAGGCTGAGGTGGTCTCAGATGGAGGTGAGGAACTTGTTGGGAACTGGAGCAAAGGTGACTTTTGTTCTGTTTTAGCAAAGAGACTTGGCAGCATTTCGTCCCTGCCCTACAGATTGTGGAACTTTGAACTTGAGAGAGATAATTTAGAGTATCTGGGGGAAGAAATTTCCAAGCAGCAAAGCATTCAACAGGAGACTTGGGTGTTGTTAAAGGCATTCAGATTTAAAAGAGAAACAGAGCATAGAAGTTTGTAAAATTTGCAGCCTGACAATGCAATAGAAAAGAAAATCTTATCGTCTGAGGAGAAACTAAAGCGGCTGCACAAATTTGCATAAGTGAGTTCTCCATTAAACCTCTTTCTTTTGTAAATTGGCCAGTCTTTGATATGTCTTTATCAGCAGTATGAAAACAGGTTAATACAAAGTCAAATAGAGTATTCATTTTAAATTATCTTTTTGGTATCTTTAATGAGAGAGAGACTTTTGATTTCTTTTCTCCAAAATGCAACTCAGTTTCATGATTCCTAGTGCTTCATTAAATGAGAAAGACATTGGTATCACTCCTGAGCAGTGGAAGAGTTGGGAAGGTGGCTTGGTTTGTCTCAACTTTAATTGCAAATTCGTAGATCAACCATTATTTGTATTCTCTCATTCTATCTTCTTGGTAGTATTATGCCTATTCCAGGAAGCAGCTTATCTTTTCTGTAACCAAGTTCCATTCAGAGTTGCTCATTTCATTCCTGTAGAATAAACTCTTTTTGGAAGGGTTCCTTTTAATTTTCCCATGTATTGGTAGTATAAAGGCTGTCTTTTTTTTTTTTTTTTTTTTTTTTTGAAAGCCTATGTACTTCCCTTAGCATTCTGTCTTAGCAAGAACATTTGCAGTTCTTTAGGAAATGGGAATAGGAAATAATATGAGTTCCTAAATTCCATTAGGGTAGTAATAACCATAGTAGAGGTTCAAAGCATAACCAAATGTTCTTCAATTTCATATAGAAGGCCTGGTTAAAAAACAAAACAGGCTGGGTATGGTGGCTCATGCCTGTAATCCCAACACTTTGGGAGGACGAGGCGAGCAAATCAGGAGGTCAGGAGATCAAGATAATTATAGCTGACATGGTGAAACCCTGTCTCCACTAAAAATACAAAAAAAAAATAGCTGAGTATGGCAGCATGCACCTGTAGTCCCAGCTACTCGTGAGGTTGAGGCAGGAGAAACACTTGACCTCAGGAGGTGGAGGTTGCAGTGAACTGTGATTGCTCCACTGCACTCCAGCCTGGGGACAGAGAAAGACCCCGTCTCAAAAAAAAAAAAAAAAAAAAAGAAAAAAAAAAGAAGAAAAAAGAAAAAGGCACTTCTTACAAATCGTTGCTTTTGTGGTAATAAGTTTACAGTGGAAAAAATTTTTTATGGAATAAAATAGTGTCTTTACATTGGATCTTTAAACTTCTAGGAGGGTGGTTTTGGTTTTGTTTTTCTTTTAAAAGGCATCTTGATTACTCAGTTTGAACATCACTGTAGTATCAGCAGGAAAAGAATCTCCTCTTGATCAATGCTCTGTGTGAATGAATGAGCACACCTACTGGCACTTGGGTTGAGTCCACTGGCAAACTCTTTCAGAGAGGGGACTTTGCTGGCTCTATGTTTTTGATATGAGTAAAACCATAAATTAGTGAGAAACTCCTTTATATATTAATAGAAAATTCCTACCTGAGAAACTGTATTCAGTTCTTGTTAGTCTGTCTCACTAGGCTTTTGAGCATCTACTAGATTAAAAAAAGGAAAAATCAGCTCTAGGAAATAGAAACTCTCCAGGCAGGGATTGCACAATAAGCATAAGAATGATGGGCTTCATCTGCTGCATATGGAATGTTACTAACTCATTTATTTAAATTGTACGTAAATGTGCACTGATAGGAGCTAGGTGTCATTTATTTTCCCCCTAGTCTTCTAACACTGTTACCAGGAAATAGTCTCATTTGCTCTATTTCCAATGTGAAAGATGTAATATAAGAGAAGTAAAGCGGGCAAAAATACTAAGATGGTCCATCTTTTGTCTGTAAAATCCCTAAACCCACATGTGCTGCAAGGATTTGAGCCAATGGAAGTTGTGAGGTGGCAGAGGAGAACAGGGATGGTATATGCCAATGCATAATCACATGGTCTTCTTAGATTCTTAAATTCCTGAAGTCAAGTAGATTCAAGTCAATCATTTCCCAGGGCCAAGTCCTCTATAGGTAAATTACTAAACGCTATGAATTACTTGGCCAAATGCTGTGTTACCTGTTTAGATTATGCTTTGATATAATAGTTAAACAAGCATCTAGATCGCTGAACAACTTATTTATAAGTACCTGCAGGCTATTCATCAGCGTAGAAGATATTTTCCAATCCTGAGGCTCTATGATAACGTTGAATTTTGTCAGGATGTTCACTCACTTGGTGCAGGCTGTCTAAAGTAGCCAACTACTCAGACAGTGCGCCCGCAGCACCACTGCAATTCAACCTAACAAGCGTAAGTAACTTGAAGATTTATTGCTATTTCTTGTTTTTAAACATCTTGGAGTTCAAGAACTCCAGCACTCCTGGATTCACACAAGGTCATATTAACAAAATCAAACTACCCCTTCAGTAAAACAGGTCAACAGGCTGCTATAACCAAATGTATGTTCCATTTTTTGTGTGTCCGTTAAAAGGATGTAGACTAATAGGTAGAGAATATTTCCAGTTTTATTTTATTTTTCTACTTTTTTTTTTTTTGGTCAAGAGAGAAAATGAGTTAAAAAAAAAAGTTTGGTTTTGATAACTGAACTCAAAGCTAACTAAAAAAAATTAGAAATGAGGTCAGGTGCAGTGGCTCATGCCTGTAATCCCAGCACTTTGGGAGGCCAAGGCAAGTGGATCATAGGTCAGGAGTTCAAGACCAGCCTAGCCATTATGGTGAAACCCTGTCTCTACTAAAAATACAAAAATTTGCTGGGCATGGTGGCATTTGACCATAGTCCCAGATATTCAAGAGGCTGATGCAGAAGAATCACTTGAACCTGGCAGGCAGAGGTTGCAGTGAGCTGAGATCATACCATTGTACTGGGTGACAGAGCAAGACTCCATCTCAAAAAAAAAAAAAAAAAGAAGAAGAAAAATATTTTTTAAAAGTTTGATTTGATTTGTGGTTTTTCCTCTTACTGTTTATGTCTGTCAAGGAGACTTTACATATCTAGTTATCTCAATAAACTATTGTTTGTATAAAGGTATGTTGTATTTTCTATGTGGCTATTTATTTATTCAATTGTTATTAATATTACATTGAGCATCAAAGATGTAACACATACTGTCCTAATTGAATTCAGGTATCTTTTCTGATGATCATATCTCAAGCATGTAATTGTTTTATTAAGCTACATATATATGTGTGTTTATATATATATATACACGTATATAAATAGCTTAACCTATATATATATATTTGTTGTTGTTGTTGTTGTTGTTATTTTTGTTTGTTTGAGATGGAGTTTTTACTCTGTTGCCCAGGCTGGAGTCCAATGGCGCAATCTTGGCTCACTGCAATCTGTCTCCTGGGTTCAAGCAATTCTCCTGCCTCAGCCTCCCAGTAGCTGGGATTACAGGTGCCAGCCACCACACCTAGCTAATTTTTGTGTTTTTAGTAGAAAAGAGGTTTCACCATGTTGGCCAGGCTGGTCTTGAACTCTTGACCTCAGGCAATCCACCCGCCTCTAACTCCCAAAGTGCTAGGATTACAGGCGTGAGCCACCGCGTCCGGACTTTTTGTTTGTTTTTTTGTTTTGAGAGAGAGTCTCATTCTGTCTCCCAGGTTGGAGTGCAGTGGCGTGATCATGTCTCACTGTAGCCTCAACCTACTGAGCTCAAGCAATCCTCCCACCTCAGCCACCTGAATAGCTAAGTCCACAGGCAGGCTTCAGTACACCTGGCTAATTTTAATTTTTGTTTTTTTGTAGAGATGGGGTCTCCCTATGTTGCCCAAGCTGGTCTTGAATGCCTGGGCTCAAGCAATGCTCCCATCTCGGTCTCCCAATGTGCTGGAATTACAGGTGTGACCCATCACGCTTGGCCACCTTAACATTCTATATGACAATCTGGAAATTTCCCTTTGCACTTGACAATAAAATTACCGAAAGGAGTTGGATATTAACAGAAACTATTTCAAGTAATTGGAAACAATTGGCACTTGCACATCTTCACACTTTTCATTTGCAAGGAGAGTAATAAAACCCCAAGTAATTAGAGTCAAATGGCTCTCCAGCTGTGTTCTTCTGCACACATAAATCACATCCTCTCACTGTTCTGTCAGTCAGATGGGCCAAATTGTCCATCTGACAATATGGCAATTGGGACTATATCTACTAATTCTATGTAACTATTGATAGAACATGAACAAGTAAATCTGATAAAGTTCTTTTTATGTAAATAGGATTTATTTTCATAAAGATAAATAAGAATTCCGATAAAAATAAAAAGAGCTTGTTTCTTGTCACCCATTCTGTTGGCAGTCAAAGAGAAGAGAGGTCACTTTAGTTTTATTATGACTGGGTGGGCTGATGGCCCTTCGATTCTGCTTCCAAGACTTAAGAGAGAGGAGCCAATCATGCTTTTTTTTTTTTTTTTTTGAGACAGAGTCTTGCTCTGTTGCACAGGCTGCAGTGTAGTGATACGATCTCTGCTCACTGGAAACTCCTACTCATGGGTTCAAGCGATTCTCACACCTCAGCCTCCTGAATAGCTGGAATTACAAGTGCACACTACCATGCCTGGCTAATTTTTGTATTTTTAGTAGAGATGGGTTTCACCATGCTGGCTAGGCTGGTCTCTAACTCCTGACCTCAAGAGATCTGCCCACCTTGGTCTCCCAAAGTGCTGGGATTACAGGCTTGAGTCACCGCACCTTGCCAATCATTCATTCTTGGCAGAGCCAAAAAGCCCAAGTTCAGTCATCAGGGGACCAGCATGGCCAGAGGGGATAGCACCTACGATGACTTTGGCAAGCTGCAGGTTCATTTCCTCGCTGTAAATAATTTCCCAGTTGAAAGGAATCACACAATTCAGTACCCTGAATGTCCACAGGTATGATAAATCTATGGTGCAAGTGAGTTCATGTTAGTGTTGGTGTCTGAACTCTGTCACCTTGTTAGTTCCCATCAACATAGCTGCAGGACCTCAGTCCCCACATTTAAAGTTCTCCTGGCTGTCAACAGATGACTGGATAAACAAAATGTAGTGCATAGATATAATGGAATATTATTCAGGCATGAAAAGGAAGAAAATTCTGATGGATGCTACAATGTGGATGGATATTAAAGACATTATGCTAAATAAAATAAGCCAGACACAGAAGGACAAATATTGTACAATATTTTATAATTGTATAATATTTACAAATTACAATTCTGCAAATATTATATAACAATTAGACACTATTGTACAAATATTGTCTAATGTAGTTAATTCCTAGAGACAAAATGTAAAATCAAAGTTATCAGGGGCTCGGGTAAGGGGAGAATTGAAATTTACTGTTTAATGAGTGCAGAGTTTCAGTTTGGAACGATGAAAAAGCTCTGGGGATAGATGGTGGTGACAATTGCATAACAATGTAAGTGTACTTAATGCTGCTGAATTGTACATTGTAAAATTGGTAAAATGGTATGTTTTATGTTATGTATATTTTACCACAATAAAAATAAAATAGTTGCTATTCAAACTTTTTTTAAAAAATAAAAAATTCTCTTAGTTGTTCCAAAGACTCTCCAGAATTGTCTCACATTTGCTCAGAAAGAAATTCACTTATGTTCATTAATTTTTGGCAGTCTTTTTAAAATTTCTTTGTATTTTTGAGATGGAGTCTTGCTCTGTTACCCAGGCTGGAGCACAGTGGTGCAATCTCAGCTCACTGTAAGCTCTGGCTCCTGAGTTCAAGTGATTCTCCTGCATCAGCCTCCCAAGTAGCTTGGATTATAGGTGTATGCCATCACGCCCAGCTAATTTTTGTATTTTCAGTAGAGACGGGGTTTCACCACATTAGCCAAACTGGTGTCAAATTCCTTACCTCAAGTAATCTGGTCAACTTGGTCTTTCAAAGTGCTGGAATTACAAGCATGAGCCACTGCACTCAGCCAGCTGTCTTATACGGTAAGTATTCTACTTAGAAGTGTTTCGTAGAGGAGTCACTTGTTCACTGCCACAGCTACCAGCGTCTCCTGCCCAACACACAGAAGGCTACTTCCTTACTTGCTACATTCTCCATGCTGCAAACCTTCTCATACACTGAATGGCACAGGTTTCCATTTGGTCCTCCCTGCTGTATGGTCAAGCTGTGTGTCCACAGAAAAATGAGGAAGCCCCCCTCTCCCTGGTGCTCTATGCCCCAATCTGAACCCCAAAGCAGTATGCTTATGTCTTGAGGTTCACACTTAGAGCGGCTTCTGTCTCTAACTCATTGTCTAAGCTTTCTGTTGCTATCACAGACTACCACACACTGGGTAATTTATAAACAATAGAAGTTAATTTAACTCACAGCTCTGTGGACTGGGAAGTCCAAGAGTATGGCACTGGTGTCTAATGAGGGCCTTCTCACGGTGTCATAACATAGAAAAGGGCTAGAGCCTGCCACCTCAAGTCTCTCTTCCTATAAAGCCACTAGTCTCATCATGGGGGTTCTGTCTTGATGACTTTATCTAATTCTAATTACCCCCGAAAGGCCCCACCTCCATCAACATGTGAAGTTGGAGATTAGGTTTCCAATACATGGAATTTGAAGGGCACATTCAAACTATAGCACCCATCTAACCACAGAGGCTCAAAAATGGTCCCAGAATTTCCACTGTCTTAACTTCTCTGGATTTTGGCACAGGAAACGCTGCCCAATGGCATACTTTAGCTAAAACATAGCAGCAAACACCGCAGTTTATTCAAATAGAAATTTGGAGTAAGGATAAAGATGGCCAGATCCTCATTCCAAAACCTTAATTAGACTCAGCCAAGATAAACTGATCATGATTCTAAAATCTGGTATTCTTCCAGGAAGCTTTGGTTCACAGTAAGTACTGACAGTGCTTTTTCTATTTCTTGTACAAATAACTAGCTGACCCCGCTATTGTTATCTATTAATGCCCCTCTGGGCAGTTCAGAACAATCTGTCAGAGTATGCTGGTCATCCAGGTGGTCAGGGAGTCATCTTTGAGGTGATGGAATGTAAAGGAGTAGAGCACAGGAAGGGCTGGATACTCCAGGAGCAGGGCAGCTGGAGGAGTACAAATGCTTCCTCTACACCCTTAGGCTTTATTTTGTAAAGACTTCTGAATCTTGTTCCCCAAAAATATATGTTCAACACCTAACCATTCATACATGTGAATGTGGCCTTACCTGGAAACAAGGTCTTTGCAGATATAATCAAGTTGAGATGGGGTCCTACCAGATTCAGGTGGGCTCTAAATTCAATGGCTGGTATCTTTATAAGAGAAAGGAGAGTGAAATTTGGATACAGAAACACAGGCACACAGAAGGGAAGGTCACGAGATGCCAGGCAGAATTTAGAGTGATACAAGTACATGCTAAAGAATGCCAAGAGCCAGGCACAGTGGCTCATACCTGCAGTCCCAGCTACTCAGGAGGCTGAGACGGGCCAATTAATTGAGCTCAGGAGTTTGAGACCAGCCTGGACAACATGGCAAAACCCATCTCTACAAAAATATACACACAAAAAAAATTAGCCAGGCGTGATGCTGTGTGCTTGTAATCCCAGCTACTCGGAGGCTGAGACAGGGGGATTGCTTGTGTCCAAGGAGGAGGCTGCAGTGAGCTGAGATCGTGACACTGCACTCTAGCCTGGGCAACAGAGGGAGACCCCATCTCATACAAACAAATAAAAAAGAACACCAAGGATTGCCAGCAGCCACCAGAAGCTGGGAGGTCATTCTGGGACAGCCTCAGCATCCCCCAAAAGAATCTGTCAACGCCTTGATTCCAGACTTTCATCCTCCTGAACTGTGAGAGAATACATTTCTATTGTTCTGAGCCACCCGGTTTGTGGTAATTTTCTATGGCAGCCCTAGAAAACTGATTTTAAAAAGCCATGGGAAAAGATTTTCTCAGAACCAGGATCTAGAAAAGCTTTTCTGTGGCTTGCCATTATTTTACACATGATGTGAATTTAGTAACTAATCAAGTTTTCTTTTCTGCTTGGGCCACGACAAAGTTTTGCATAAATGTGAGCCCAATGATAGGGCATTAGGGAATAAATGTGTGGTGTTCATCTCTTTTCTCTTCCTCTGGTTTTAAAGTATCAGTACATATTTCTGTGTTACTATATTCATTTATGTTCATATGCTGCCTCAACTCTTATTTTTTACACTGAGGAGAGGGGGAAAAGGCAGTAACTGGATAAACCTGTTTGTCCCTTCCTTCCCCAGGAAAAAGAGCTGAAATGTGATTAACCCAGATTATTAGCTCTGAAATAAGCCATACTACTCTTTCAACTGATAAAACCTTCTCATTTCGGGGTTCAGAGTTCAACCTTTTCATTTCAGAATTGAGGAAATGGAACCGTAAGGTCATATGATAAGAAACTAGTCCAGGTCACCATCTGTGTCCCTGGTTATTCAAAACATTTTTATCAACTGAGTACCAGGTGCAAAGATAGAAAGACAGTGCTAGTTGGAATTTCATACAGTGTTACAGAGAATGATGCCAACTGAAATGATTTATCTTGTTGACTGTTAATAACAAATATTTATTTTTAAATAAAATCAAGCAACTGCTCACCTATGTTTTTATCAGCAGATTCCCAAAGCAAAAACGTTTGCATTATTCTACCTTTTGTTAATTACGAAGTTCAACATTTCTAGCAGAAGACTTCTTTTTTCAAGGAAAGGAGGGCTAGGTTATTTGGCTTGCCTTTAAAAATTGAAAAGCTGAAGAAAGTTGACAAGTGGGGGACTCAATGGCCAGTTTGGGGATAAAGCCTGTTTTCAGGCTTTAACTATTGAATGGGGTTGGGAGAGATCTAAGCTACATATTCCCTGAGGGAATTGGGGCGACACCCGGTTGGCCAAGGTTGTTAGCCCTGTGGAGTGAAGGAGACAGAAGTCCAGCACAGGGGGGCAGTTCCAGGAGTGTCCCTGTAGCCCTTAATCACAGGTGTAACTCCCACAGCATGAGAGCTAAACAGAACCTAATATATTCTTCTGGCTCATCACCACCAGAGACTAGAAAATGCTACCTTGGAGCTGAGCAAAACAGAAGAAAAAAGAAAAGGAAAAAATCCTACCAATTCCCTTAGGGAATACGTGGCTTGGATCTCCCCTAACCCCATTTAATATATTATTCTGAACATAGGCTTTAACCCAAAACTGGCCATTGAGTCCCCACTTGTCAACTTTTTTCAGCTTTTCAATTTTTAAAGGCAATCCAATATTGGCCACTGACCAGCTCTCACACATATTTGCATTCTGAGTACACTGAGTCTGAGGGAGCCACGGAGCCTCAAGCATTAATTTTGATTGAGATGGTTCCCAGGCAGCAGTGTGTCTAAGTATCTGAAAGCATCACGTGCACAGCCTCCCAGGGAAAGGCATATTCATCCCAAGCCTCAGGAAATCCTCATGTATAATTTTCAAGAACAGTGTCAAACATATAGTCAAAGAGAATCACACTCACATAAAAGCAAAAGTGCTTGAAAGAGAACCAGCAGAAACAACAGGTAATAGAAAAAGGCCACACGAACTTCAGGGATAAGAATTTTCAGACTCCGATGATAAACCCACTCTGCTTACCAGGTTTAAATAAGTAAATAACAAATTTGAAAATATTTATAGAGAAGAAACTGTAAAAATAACATATATTCTAAATTGTAATTTCATAAATCATTTCAAAGTCACATAAACATGACTTGAATGCATATGACCAGATGAATGTGATCTGAACATCACCTGTCTAGAGGGTCCCTGAGGACCAAGGATAGATAATGAAAAGGGAAGTGGAAGATTTTGTTCAAATCAAATTCCTAGCCATGTAGGTTTCTTTGTTTTATTCCCTCTCCCAGACTCCTCCTGTAGTCTTTTTATTTCTCTCTCTTTTTTTTTTTTTTTTTTTTTTTGAGACAGGGTCTCACTGTGTCTCCCAGGCTGGAGTGTAGTGGCATGATCTCATTTCACTGCAACCTCTGCCTCCTGGGTTCAAGCTATTCTCCTGTATCAGCCTCCTGAGTAGCTGGGACTACAGGCATAAACCACCATGTCTGGCTAATTTTTGTATTTTTTAGTAGAGACAAGATTTCACTATGTTGGCCAGGCTGGTCTCGAACTTCTAACCTCAGGTGATCCACCTGCCTCGGCATCCCAAAGTGCTGGGATTACAGGTGTGAGCCACAACCCCCATACCCTCCTTCTATAGTCTTTATCACTAAGAGTCATCCTTGCCTCTCTTTCATCTCCCACATTCAGTTACTAATTCCTGCTGATTTCACTGTGTAAACATTTCTCAGATAAGTTCTCTCTTCCTTATCCTGCTCTCATTGCCAAGTTGGGGTCTCATTCAATTCACTACCTGGACTGCATTAGCCTCATGGCTGACAGCTCACATAGCTGCCAAAATTAGTTATAAGAAATATATATCTGGTGGTGTTATTTCCAAGCTTTCATTCAGTTCCACAACTACTTATTTAGTACCATTTAGGTGCTACGAGCAACGTTAGATATTGAAGATCCATTAGTGAACAAGACAGATCAGATTCTGACACTCAAGGAACTTAAACTCAACTAGGAATAAATTCAAAGCCATGTTTGAATGCCTCTTCTAAGCCCTTACCTCCGTGACTTCTATGTTGGTTCCTGTATATACCTCTCCAACCATCAGAGCTGTGTTTTCTGCCTCATGCTTTATGTTCAAACAGTATTAATCATTTTGCGGTTCACTTTAGGTATCATTTTCCCCCTGAAAACCTTCATGAGCTTTGCACTGGCCTCAGTGGCCCTTCTCTGTGTTCCCTTTGTACCCTGTGTATAATTTTATCATAGCATTTTCCTCTCTGCGTTTCACAAGGCTGCAGATCTTGGAGGAAGGAGACTTTGTCTTAAACATTTTTGTACTTTCAAAGCTCCATGTAATGGAGATAGAGAAGATAGAAATCAGAATTAGTAGATTAAAAGGAGATGGCTGTGATATTGGTTTTGCACACATAGGCTGAGGGAGTAGGTGGCATGGGAAGGCTTCCCTAGGCGGAATAGTAGAAAAGTCATGAGGAAGGTTGATACAAAAAGAAAGGGCTTGCTCTTGAGTGATTCTGGCACTTTCTCAACAATTGTTTGCTTGTGAGTATAACTATGACATAGGTGTGACTGTAAAAACAAGAGGCTGCTTGTTTTAAAGAGATGAAGATCTGCAAATGACAATATTAAACCCCTTTGCTCTTGTCACTTGCCTCCAGATCTCTTGGTCCCTGTGAAAGTTATGGGGACAGGGGATGTAAATGCTTCAATATGGTCATAGAGAACTATAACACCCATGTTATAAACATGTTCATAAACATGTTCAGAAATGAAGTAAGTGATGGATGGACAACTAACCATGGCCTTGGAGGGTCCTAGTTCCAGAAAAACTTGGATATAAAAAAGAAAGGCCCACTTTGGGAGGCCGAGGCGGGTGGATAACTTGAAGTCAGGAGTTCCAGACCAGCCTAGTCAACATGGTGCAACCCCATCTCTACTAAAAATACAAAAATTAGCTGGGCGTGGTAGCAGGAATCTGTAATTCCAGCTATTTGAGAGGCTGAGGCAGGAGAATCACTTGAACCCTGGGAGGCAGAGTTTGCAGCCAGCCAAGATTGTACCACTGCACTCTAGCCTGGGTGACTGAGACTTTGTCTCAAAAAAAAAAAAAAAAAAAAAAAAATAGAAGGACCAAAAGAACACTATAGGATAGACATGAGACCTGGTTACTTGGCTTGACAGTGTCAGAGAAGAGAAATACCTTGCCTTCCTATCTTAGGTTCAGGGTTCAGGGCTTAGACTCCTGTGACAAAAGAAACAAGAGAAAATAAACAAAAAAAAAAGCATACAAATTGGATGTAAGTTTTACATGACATGGGAGCCTTCATAAGGAAATGAAGACCTGAAGAAAGAGGTAAACCCATATATTTTCATGCTACGTTTGATGAAGATGAGGATGGCCATAGAAAAGTATGGTTGGACAAAGGTGTATGATCTAATGGCAGTAAACTGGAGAGAACTTAGCCAGGCCTGTTTGTGCAGGTTCTTCTCTGGGTCCTTGTGCCTTTGAAGATTAGGATGTTCCTTTCCTCCAGGTATAGGGACACAACCTCTGGAATGAGGGTCTTATGACCTGCTTTAAGGGAACATCAGAAAAACCCTTCCTAAGTTTATGACCTGCTTCAGGGAACAAGAGTAGGGGGAAGGTGAGTATTGCCATTTTCTTAAGTTCTTTCACCTTAGAATATTTTGGGATAGTGTATCCTGAACCCATAACAGACACTGGGCCCTGAGCCACTCCTGGCAAGCCAATGTAACAGCTAAAAAGTAGAAAGAGACAGCAGTGACCCTGGACTTCATGCTGAGCACCTGACCTTGCGTCTCTTTGATTCTGCTGAGCCTCGGAACATGGTGAAATCCATGGAGAAGACTGGTCCCAGGGTAAAAGATTAAGGGGCTGCAGAGGCTGGAAACAAGAGAAGTTGGTAGGCTTAATATTCCACTGTCTTCCATGAGTGAAGTAGAGATTTATTCTAGAAAATGAGAATATACATTTTCTCATTAAAAACACCAAAACTTGGCTGGGTGCGGTGGCTCATGCCTGTAATCCCAGCACTCTGGGAGGCCAAGGCAGGCAGATCACTTGAGGTCAGGAGTTCGAGGCCAGCCTGGGCAACATGGTGAAACCCTGTCTCCACCAAAAAATACAAAAATTAGCCGAGTGTGATGGTGCATACCTGTAGTCCCAGCTACTCAGGAAGCTGAGGCAGGAGAATTGCTTGAACTCAGGAGGCGGAGGTTGCAGTTAGCCGAGATTATGCCACTGTACTTCAGCCTGGGGAACAAAGCAAGAGTCTGTCTCAAAAAAACACAACAAAACAAAACAAAAAAAACCACCAAAACTCTACTCATGATTCTGATGATAGACTTTGAGATAATTGCATGATTGTTTCTTCCTCAGTACATTTATTCTGCTTATTACTGATAGAGAACATTTCTAATCACAAATGAAGGCCAAGCACGATGGCTCATGCCTGTAATCCCAGTGCATTGGGAGGCTGAGGCAGGAGGATCGCTTGAGCCCAGGAGTTCGATGCTACAGTGAGGTATAATTGCACTGCTGTACTCCAGCCTGAATGACAGAGTAAGATCCTGTCTCATGCTGGGCAAGGTGGCTCACACCTGTAATCCCAGAACTTTGGGAGGTCGAGGTGGGTCAGGAATCCAAGACCAGCCTGGCCAAGATGGTAAAACCCTGTCTCTACCAAAAATACAAAAAAATTAGCCAAACATGGTGACAGGTGCCTGTAATGATTCCAGAGAACTGCTTGAACCTGGGAGGCGGAGGTTGCAGTGAGCCAAGATCGTGCCACTGCACTCCAGCCTGGGCAACAGGGTGTGAGGAAGAGGAAAAAAAACGGTGTCTCTTAAAAAAAAGAACTGATGGCACCTTTTGGCCTAGCTAAAGTAGATTTGTCTATAATCCCCTCCATCATACAAGAATATAAAGAGAATTTTATCTCTAGAGTTCCACACTCCTTGAGTTTGTGAGGTTTTTATTCATTTTGAGTATTCTTTGTTTTTCAGGCTCACATTACCCAAATGCACTCCAGACCCTCAGATTGCCCCTGTCATTCCAATTTTATGCGTGGGACTTTGCTGTCATTGATGTGGGGAAAGAAAGATCAGGAAAATTTTCCTAAAAAGTTAAAAGTACTTTGAAATTGAGAGCATAGTCCCAAAACACCATCTTGCTTTCTAGCCAAACCTGTTCAGTGGTGATGATTCCCACCCTTTACTAACCAGTCAGGCTGGGTGATGACAGCCAGGGGAAGTGGGAGGGCAGAAGGACAAACAGAAAGAGGACAGGAGGGGAAGAAGAGAACAGTGCGTTGTTCTCTCCTCTCACTTCTCCAAGTCGGGGGAACTGCGAGTAGAGACGAGCATCTTTTAACCCTAGCAAACCTGGCACCACCCAGCTCATAACAAGACACCAACTGAATACAATTTTTTTTTTTGAGACAGAGTTTCACTATGTGGCCTAAGCTGGAGTACAGTGGTACGATCTCAGCTCGCTGCAACCTCTGCCTCCCAGGTTCAAACAATTCTCCTGCCTCAGCCTCCTGAGTAGATGAAATTACAGGTGCCCACCACCATGCCTGGCTAATTTTTGTATTTTTGGTAGAGAAGGGGTTTCACCATGTTGGCCAGGCTGATCTTGAACTCCTGACCTCAAATATTCACCTGCCTTGCCCTCCCAAAGTGCTGGGATTACAGGCCTGAGCCACTGCACTCGGCCTCAACATACATTTATTTAGGGCTTATCATATGCCAGGCTCTGTTGTTGTATAAAGCATCCCCCCAGTGAGAGGACTAAACTGTGGAAACAACTTAAATATCATTCAAGAAGTATGTAATGAATATTGGACAACCACGGAATTGTTTTTAAAAGATGAGCTGGAACCCTCTGTACTGAAGGGAAAAGGTATCCAAGGGAAAAAGTTTACAGAACGATGTGTGTACTACAAACACTGTTTTGATTGTTTTCAAAGTATAATGATCAGAGGTGGACTTATGGTGGAGCTAATGAAGTTTAAGGCTCAGAAATTCTCACTTGCATAAGTTTCTTCAAAGACCCTGATCTTAATTTAATATTTATCATTAAGAGGGTCTCAAAAATAGTTTGTTAGTTTAAAAACCTGAATCGTTCCCTGGTATTTACATACATAACAAACGTTATGGCCAACCTGGGTTATCACAGCTGGAGTATAATTTTTTTTTGTTTTTGAGACAGAGCCTCACTTTGTTCCCTAGGCTGGGGTGAAGTGGCATGATCTCAGCTCACTGCAACCTCCACCTCCCGGGTTCAAGCAGTTCTCCTGCCTCAGCCTCCCCAGTAGCTGGGATTATAGATGCATGCCACCACACCCGGTAATTTTGGTATTTTTAGTAGAGATGGGGTTTCACCATATTGGCCAGGCTGGTCTTGAACCTCTGACCTCAAGTGATCTGTCTGCCTTGGCCTCCCAAAGTACTGAAGATTACAGGTGTGAGCCACCAGGCCCAGATGCGTTGTACTTTTTTATTACCCAAAACAACCTTCTCATGCTGTTCTTTTATAGTCATCACTTCCCTCACCCATAACCCCTGACAATCCAACCTGTTTCCTACATCTTATCTCTGAGTGAGATAATGTGTGGGCTTTGTAAACAGAAATTTATTCTTCAAATAGTGGATATTATTATTACTCCTGCTACTGGAAAGGGTTCCTGATCCAGATCTCAAGAGGGATTCTTGGATCTCATAAAAGAAAGAATTTGAGATGAATCATAGAGTAAAGTGAAAGCAAGTTTATTAAGAAAATAAAGGAGTAAAAGTGTGGCTGCTCCTTAGGCAGAGCCATCCTGAGGGCTGCTGGTTGGCTATTTTTGTGGTTATATCTTGATTATATGCTAAATAAGGGGTGGATTATTCATTAGTTTTCTGAAAAAGAGGTGGGCAATTCCCAGAACTGGGTTCCTCCCCTTTTAGACCACATAGGGTAACTTCCTGATGTTGCCATGGCATTTGTAAACCCTCATGGTGCTGGTGAGAGTGTCTTTTAGCATGCTACTGTATTATAATTAGCACATAATGAGCAGTGAAGACAACTAGAGGTCAATTAGAAGTCACTTTTGTCGCTGTCTTGGTTTTGGTGAGATTTTAGCCAGCTTCTTTACCACAACCTTTTATCAGCAAGGTCTTTGTAACCCGTACCTTGTGCTAACCTCCTATCTCATCCTGTGACTTAGAATGCCTAACCTTCAGGGAATGCAGCTCAGGAGGTCTCAGCCTTATTTTACCCAGGCCCTATTCAAGACGGAGTTGCCCTGGTTCCAATGCCTCTGACACTCCTATATCCGAGCCAAACTATGGGACAAACTTTATTATCATTTTCCTCTAACTTTTCTTTTTCCCAGTTTTCCTAACTGTGTCTCTCTCACTCATTGTGCTCATTTTTCAGTAATAAACAAAGACCAAAAAATTATATATGGGCATTTCTAGGACAAAGATTTTTTTCTTACTAGTGATAAAAAATTCTGTAGCACAATAAATGTGTCTAAAATCTATTTAAAACTTAGGACACATAAAAATAGCTAGTAAAATCCATAAAACCAAAGGCAATGCTTTTTCTTTTAGCAGGTTATGGCGGGGTATTTTTGCATATATTTTCCTGAAGGGGTAGTCTTCAGTGCCCAGAGAAACATAGGGTCTATTCATCGATCATTGTCTAAAATTGGCTTTTTGGGTCAACTGTATTTTCTTAAGCATCTTGATATTGTTGTTTTGCATTATAATCAAAATACTACATTCAGCCAGCATTTCAGAACAATTACTAGTCTATAAACTATTTGATCATCATAGAGCCAATGCATTAACTGTCTGTAATTAACCTCATTCATAAGAATTAGATATGAAAAAAGTATAATTAAACTATAATTTGTACCAGTTCAAATTAGGTTCAGCTTGATAGAACACTTGGTTGCTTTCTCTTGCAAAGGGATTTTGTAAGTAGGCAGTTTGGGGTAAGTACCCCAAATTCATGAAGGACTCAATCTCCTTCTGGCTGTCAGCTCTACAGTCTCTAGCATGTGGCCCTTATATTCATGAGTGTCTGGACATGTACCCATGTCCAAGGTGTCTGGTGCTCTAGTAACCTCTTCTGTGGTTCAGGGTGGCAGCAAAAGAGAAACAATAAAAACAGAACAGTTTACTTTGTTTTTAAGCAGAGTCTCACTCTATCACCCAGGCTGGGGTGCAGTGACACAATCTTGGCTCACTGCAGCCTCTGTTTTCTGGGTTTAAGCAATTCTGGAGCCTCTGCCTCCCGAGTAGCTGAAATTACAGGCACCTGCCATCATGCCCAGCTAATTCTTGTAGTTTTAGTAGAGACGGAGTTTTACTATGTTGCCCAGGCTGGTCTTGAACTCCCGACCTCAGGTGATCCGCCCATCTCGGCCTCCCAAAGTGCTAGGATTATAGACATGAGCCACCACACCCTGCCAGAACACTTTCTTTATAGTATATAGTATATAGTATTTTAACTTACATCTCTATGACAAATACTTAGATAACTGACTGAGTCAACTACAAATGATACTAGGAAATGTCATCTTTTAATTGGACTGCAATGCACCAACCAAGAATTGGAAATATGTTGCTACAGAAAAAGAGAAGATTAAATAGGAAAAAGAAATTCATATTTCTTGCCACTGTCTTAACATAAATAATATCACAACAATTGAAAGATGCTACAGCTTTTTCATAACACTAAATTCTGTTAAAAGATAAAGCAGATAAAAATCTGATTTAAAAATATAAAACCTGTTTCAATCTGTATGGTATATCATCAGAATTTCAAATATATAGTTTGGTAGAAGAAGACCCAGTTAGAGTTTGACATATTAGTAGGGTGACTATCATTTACAATAACTTATCATATTTTTTTAATAGCTAGAAGAGAATAATTCATATGTTTCCCCTATGAAGAAATGGCAATTATTTAAGGTGATAGAGATCCCAATTACGCTGATTTGGTCTTTACAAACTATATGAATGTATTAAATTATGACATGTCCCTGAAAATATGTACATCTATTATGTATTAATAAAACTTCATAAGTCGGGTGCAGTGGCTCACGCTTGTAATCCCAGCCCTTTGGTAGGCCGAGGCGGGTGAATCACCTGAGGTTGGGAGTTTGAGACCAACCTGACCAACACGGAGAAACCCCGTCTCTACTAAAAATACAAAATTACCTGGCTGTGGTGGCGCATGCCTGTAATCCCAGCTACTTCAGAGGCTGAGACAGAAGAATCACTTGAACTCAGGAGGCGGAGGTTGCAGTGAGCTGAGATTGTGCCACGGCACTCCAGCCTGGACAACAATAGCAAAACTCCATCTCAAAAAAAAAAAAATCATAAAATAATAGCTAGAAATAAATAAACAATTCATAGCATCAGCAATGTATGGTTGGGCTGCATTTTAGGAGTATTTGCTTGGAGGGATGAAGACTATTTAGGGAGAACCATTGTTCCTCATCTGAACTATTACACTTACCGAGATCTAGATGGTTCATGCCAGACCTGTGCCTGGCTGAGGAATTCGGTGCTGGAGAACAGCTAGAAGCAGGAAGTAGTGTCAGAGGCCTCGGAACTAGAGGCACTCTATCTTGAATAGGGGCCAGGTGAAATGAGGCTGAGACTGGCCGGGCTGCATTCCCAGGAGGTTAGGAATTCTTAGTCCCAGGATGAGATAGGAGGTCAGCACACGACACAGGTCACAAAGATACTTCTGATAAGACAGGACATGGTAAAGAAGCTGGCCAAAATCCGCCAAAACCAAACCAAGATGGTGGCAAAAGTGACCTCTGGTTGTCCTCACTCCTGATTATACGCTAATAAAAATGCATTTGTAAGCTAAAAGACACTCCACCAGCACCATGAGAGTTTTACAAATGCCATAGCAACATGCAGAAATTACCCTATATGGTCTAAAAGGGGAGGGGCCTTAATTCGGGAAATCCTCACCCCTTTTCTGGAAAACTCATGAATAATCTACCCTTTGTTTAGCGTTCAATAACCATAAAAATAGCCAACCAGCAGCCCCAAGAGTTTTACTTCTCTAACGAACTTGCTTTCAGTGTATTCTGTGGGCTTACCCTGAATTCTTTTTTGTTTGAGATTCAAGAACCCTCTTTGGGGGTCTGGATTGGAGCCCCTTGCTGGTAACAGTAAGCCTCCTGCCTCGAAAAGTGTTTCCATTTGTGATGAGGGATAAGTTAAATAAATTCTTCAGCTTTAAATATATTCACAATCCAAGAACTCTCAATATAATGATAAAAAGAAAATCTGGCCTGCCGCGGTCACTCAAGCCTGTAATCCCAGCACTTCCTATGCACCGAGGTGGGTGCATCACCTGAGGTCGAGAGTTTGAGACCAGCCTGACCAACATGGAGGAACCCCATCTCTATTAAAAATAAAAAAATTAGACTAGTGTGGTGGAACATGCCTGTAATCCCAGCTGCTCGGGAGGATGAGGCAGGAGAATTGCTTGAACCCAGGAGGCGGAGGTTGCAGTGAGCCGAGATGGTGCCATTGCGCTCCAGCCTGGGGAACAAGAGCAAAACTCCATCTCCAGAAAAAAAGAGAGAAGAAAAGAAAAAAGAAAATTCACAAAGCAGTATGTGATTTTTTTTTCCGGCCAATCAAATGTTACAAACAATAAGTGTTATGAGCGATTGCATGTGGTTCCAGTGACAAGGAGGTAATGGCTAAGCTGTAACTGAAGGAATAAAAAGTCTGAAAAAGAATAGGTTAAAAAAAAATCTAGATTGCAGATTGAGGAGTTGACATTGATCGAATGCTGCTATGCATCAGGCACTTTACTAGGTACTTGGCATAATATATAACAGAAAGATTGTCTCATTTTCAGATGAGAAAGCTGAAACTCACATAAGTAATTTCCCATGGTTGAACAGCCAGTAGTAGAGGGAGCAGAACTTGCCTTCAATAGTGTTCCAAAATCTATGCTCTTTCCACCACAGAGTTTGACATGGGGAGTTGCATAAACACATTGTAATCTAAGCCTCACCAGCTGGGAGGTTCTGGATGAGGTCACATTTATACAGATTTCACTAGTTCAAAGTTCCTAACACTCACTCATTGAAGAATTCTAATTTTGTGCAGTAAATCAGTGCTGCTTCTCTATACTGGTCTCCGCCACGTGAGAACACTGGGCCACCACTGCACTTGACTGCTTCCCGTGGGCTTTAGCGCACAGCCTGTCTGCTGTAATTCTTTCAATCCCGACAGTGCAGCAGTTTCTTTAAGATGACTGCTTGGCCAGGCACGGTGGCTCATGCCTGTAATCTCAACACTTTGGGAGGCTGAGGTGGGTGGATCACCTGAGGTCAGGAGTTCGAGACCAGCCTGACCAACATGGAGAAACCCCATGACTACTAAAATTCCAAAAATTAGCCGGGTGTGGTGGCGCATGCCTGTAATCCCAGCTACTCAGGAGGCTGAGGCAGGAGAATCGCTTGAACCCTGGAGGCAGAGGTTGTGGTGAGTCGAGTTCGCACCATTGCACTCCAGCCTGGGCAACAGGAGCGAAAAAAAGACAACTGTTTCTCTCTTTCCATATTATGTCTGCTGGTTTGGGGCCACAAGGGGGGTAGTGATTTTATGGCACAGCAAATTTGATTGGTACATTGGTTGATGAGTATTACTTTTGTTTCATTCGTTCAAATATTTATCAGGGGCTGTGTGAGGAGGAGGTGAACAAGAATTATGAACCTTGTTTTTACACAGAGACAGTTAGCTATTATTTTAATGAGAGGAGGCAGACAATGAGTGTAATAATTGCTAATTGTGGTAAATGCTATTAGGAAAATAAACAGAGGGCTGTGATAGGAAATAATGACAGGCAATAGTGAAGAGGTGGTAGGGATTGTTTGCATGTAAAGCATTAGAACATCAAATAAGATAGCAATTTCTTTTTGCAAACACAGCTTTGTTGGTTGATTTGTTTAAACTCCCCAGGGCAATCACTCATTCCAGGAGAGCTGAGTAGATTATAAAATAAAGCATCAGTGCTGATGCTTTACCCTGCACCATTATTTTCCTCTAATGCCCATGCACGGTTGCAGAATCTGCCTCATCCTACCAACCTCCTTTATCTCTTCAGATCAATGGTTCTGAAACCTGACGGAGGCAGGGCACAGTGGCTTATGCCTGTAATCCCAGCACATTGGGAGGCTGAAGCTGGTGGATCACTTGAGGCCAGTAGTTCAAGACCAGCCTGGCCAACATGGCAAAACCCGCCATCTCTGCTAAAATACAAAAGAAAATAAATTAATTTAAAAAATTAAAATAAAATAGCCAAGTGTGGTGTGGTGTGCACCTGCAGTCCCAGCTACTCAGAAGGCTGAGGCACAATAATTGCTTGAACCTGGGAGGAGGAGGTTGCAGTGAGGTGAGAATGCACCACTGCACTTCGGCCTGGACAACAGAGGGAGGGAGGGAAGGAAGGAGGGAAAGAAAAAAGGGAGGGAGGGAAGGAAGGGAGAAAGAGAGGAAAGAAAGGGAGGGAGGGAGGGAAAGCAAGAAAGGAAGGAAAGAAAGAAATCTATCTGACTGAGTAATCAGAATCCCTGGGAGATGTTTTAAAAATTTAGATACCTCGGCCCTGCCTCTAGTGATTACAGTTAGTGGATTTTGGAGTGGTCTTAGGCATGAATATGTTTCGAAGGTTCCCAGGTGAATCTAATTTATAGATTGGGTTATAAATCACTGCTGGAGAGAGTGATTCTCAAACTTGAGCATGCATCAGAATTTTCTAGAGGGATTTGCTATTGTTCTGCTCACTGGTTTTTCTAATCTTGCCCTAAGGAAATGACCTGGTTGCCTTGCTAAGCCGCTGGCAGCCTCCTGATTTTGTTATCTGTTGTTTTCATACTTAGGGCAGGGCTTCTTCATCTTTAATGGTCATAAGAACCTCCTGAGAATCTTGTTAAAATGCAGATTCTGGGTGGTTGCCAGAGGCTGTGGGAGTAAGAAATGGGGGTTGTTTAATAGGTATAGCATTTTAGTTTCGCAAGATGAAAAGAGTTTTGAAGATAGGTTACATAATGACATGAATGCACTTAATACTCCTGAACTATACACTTAAAGACAGTAAACTTTATGTTCCTGAGAGCCAGCTCAGCTTAGAGACGCCCATCCAGGCGGCACTGAAAGAAATGAGAGGCAGACAGCCAGATAGAACAGTAAAGTGGGTCTATCCAGGGGACCAGCAGCCTTCCGAACTGAGAGCCTCAGGAGCTGACAGCATTCCAGGCTGAAGGCCCCGAGTGATGCTGACCCATGCCTTTATTCTCTCTGAACAGGTGCACCATTAACAAATAGGTGTTCGGTATTTTCTCATAGCACAAAATATGCCAAGTAGGCAGCTGGTGCCCCCTTACCACTGATCAAGGATGAACCAAAAAGTATTCTCCATGAGTGGGCCATGGGAGCAGGGTCAGGTATCTTAAATAATTGTTTTAACCAGTGTATGATATTTATACATTGTCCTGCCACTTTGGAATGCCCCAAGTAGTTTTCTATGGGGGGGGTTGGGGGAGTCAGGGATAGGTTTTCCTTGCCATCCTTCTTCCTAGCAAACAATATATTCTATCATACACTCAGCATTTATCAATATTCATAAACTTGACATTTCTCAACATTATGTTATGTGTATTATATTTTACTAAGATGTTTTAAAAATGCAGATTCAGGCTGGGCCCAGTGGCTTTTGCCCATAATTCCAGCACTTTGGGAGGCCAAGGTGGGTGGATTACCTGAGATTGGGAGTTTGAGACCAGCGTGACCAACATGGAGAAATCCTGTCTCTACTAAAAATACAAAATTAGCCAGGCATGGTGGCCCATGCCTGTAATCCCAGCTACTCAGGAGGCTGAGGCAGGAGAATTGCTTGAACCCAGGAGGTGGAGGTTGCAGTGAGGCAAGATGGCGGTGAGCCAAGATCGCACCATTGCACTCTAGTCTGGGCAACAAGAGCAAAACTGTGTCTCAAAAAAATAATAATAATAAGGCAGATTCAGTAGGTTTGAGGCTGGGCCTGAGATTCTGAATTTGTAAGTGTCCAGTGAAGCCAATGCTGTTGTCCCAGGCACCATGCTGGAAGTAGCAAGGGTTTAAGGTACACCAGGACTACCTGGGGGAACTTGGTTTAATGAAGATTCTCCATCCCCATCTCAGAGATCTTGATTCAACGTGTCTGAGTGCTCAGGAGTAAGTGCTCTGAATTCACTGTGGGAAGTAGAAAAGTTCCTTTTTAAAATTTCCTTTCTTGTTAAAGAAGAAGTGTGCTAATAACTTTGTTAAGCCCTATCCTATGTAGCTGTTAGACATGCCATGCTTACAGGAATGTAGTGCATTCTGTGTCCTTGTACTTTAACCAAGATATCTGTGCTGAACGTGCTCACAGACATGTCCCCAGCTCTCCATTGCTTTTACCTGTTTAGAAAAGTTTTAAGTTGTTAGCCAATCGGGTTTTATTTTAGATTTGGAGATCAGACACAGCAGTAAGGATGACCCCCAAATGCATAAGGGATAAATTTGTCTGTTTTCCTTTGTTCATTGTACTCTCGTGGCATGATGGCCAGCTAGGGTACCCTTCCTGCAGTCCAGGAAGTAAAAATTTTGTTGCAGAAAGATCCTTTGTCTCAGCAATTTTTCTTTGCAGCACCAAGCATCTATTTCCAACACTCACTTTGAGAAACAATCCTCTCTGGGCTTCACTTCGAAGATCAGATAGGGAGATAGATCATTTACAGATGGGAAGCGATTCTGATGTTTAATTTGTTGTTCAACACTCAAAGTTTCTCTGTGTTTATTGCTCTGTGGAGTCAGTGGTCTACCCTAGTTCAGCCAGCTAGAAATGGAAAAACTTCTCCACTGGAAAAGGAAGTAGATGTCAAAATCGAATCACCCAGTGCCCATTTTGGCAGGCTGTGGGTTTAGAGTTGCCCTGGAGCTTCTGGAATAACATATCCCCCTGCGGATCAACCTCAGGGGTCCACAGTGTGCCACACCTCACCAGGTATCCCCCAGGCTCCCCATGCTTTTACCAACCCACCCTCCACACCATCTCCAGTTCATAGCAAACCTAATAACCAACCAATCCAAACCTGCTCCTGGCAAGTCTCAGATCCCCAGAGTCACTCGAAGACTCACAAAGTACTCTTTATCTGCATCTGCTACATGACCGGACCTCAGCCCTTTCATCTCATTTGCCAACAACCGTGAGGCATTTACTGTTACCACCATTTTATGGGTGAGAAAACAAGGGCTCTGCTAAGACAGGTAACATTTCCCAAGTCATAGAGCCTGTGGGTGACAGAACCAGGATTTGAAAGTAGCTTTTTCTGGCAGGAATGCCCAGGCTCTTTACACCGTGGAGACCTGTATCCATGGGCCAGGAATCTGGGCCAACAGTGGATTGCAGCCCAGGAGAAAGTGATTAGCATTTGAGCTGTGGCCTGGATGCCAGGAAAGGGCCCTCCATTCAAAGTACGAATCTCTGGTGCTCACTGTCCCCAGCGAGGAGCACTTGTAGGAAGATCTCTATGTGGAATAATTTTCATTAAGGGATAAACAAGGCTTAGCCTTCCTAACAAGGAATGAAGTTTTTTTTGGTTTGTTTTTGAGAAGGAATCTCTGTCACCCAGTCTGGAGTGCAGTGGCATGATCTCAGCTCACTGCAACCTCCCTCTCCTGGGTTCAAATAATTCTCCTGCCTTAGCCTCCGGAGTAGCTGGGATTACAGGCATGTGCCACCACGCCCAGCTAATTTTCCTATTTTTAGGGGAGACGGGACTTTGCCATGTTTATCTTCGAACCCCTGACCTCAGGTGATCTGCCTTCCTCGTCCTCCCAAAGTGCTAGTATTACAGGATGAGCCACCGCGCCTGGCCACAAGTAATGAAGTTTTTAAAAGAGTAACTTGAGCCCAGTGTTGCTAGAATGTAGGGGAAATCCATGGGTATGTGTGAGGGGGATGGGGTGTTCAGGGACTCTCCTCTTAGATAAGATCTTTGAAACTGAAAGGGACCCTTCTTGATTCTCTTTTTCTTCGTTTCAAGAGAGGTTTCCACAGAGCAAATTGAAGTATAAACATGATTTAATATAAATTCCCAAATGTCAGTTTACAAATTTCTTTTTCATTTAACATCCTCCTTTGTTCTACATACCAATTGAAGATGAGATTAGTAGAACACAAATCTATGTATTTATTTGGCATTTACTGAGCACCTTTTTATGAAATTCTGAGCTCGAGCTTCAAAGCTCGAAATATAAAAGTCAAAATAAAATGCTTGGCTCCAAAAAATTCAGTCTCTTATGGAAATATACAGTTGACCCTTGATCAACATAGATTTGAATGTGAGTCAAAATCCACTTGTATGTGGATTTTTATCCAACAAAATTTACACTGAGGGCCAGGCATGGTGGCTGACGCCTTAATCCCAGCACTTTGGGAGGCTGAGGCGGGTGGATCACTTGAGGTCAGGGGTTCGAGACCTGCCTGGCCAACTCGGTGAAACCGTCTCTACTAAAAATACAAAAAATAGCCGGGCATGGTGGTGTGCACCTGTAATCTCAGCTACTCGGGAGG
Source organism: Cacajao melanocephalus (assembly GCA_963573385.1). Lineage (NCBI taxonomy): Eukaryota > Metazoa > Chordata > Mammalia > Primates > Pitheciidae > Cacajao > Cacajao melanocephalus. The sequence goes on from CAUYLG010029895.1 coordinate 112,874, forward strand.
CAGAGGCTCAAGTATCACTTGAACCCAGAAGGTGGAGGTTGCAGTGAGCCAAGACCATACAGCTGCACTCCAGCCTGGATGACAGAGACAGACTGTCTCAAAAAATAATAATAATAATAATTGTACACTGAGTGTGCCTGCCTCTTCTGCTCCCTTTTCCTTCCACCTCCTCCACCTCTTCTGCCTCTGCTACTCACCCCCGCCAAACAGCAAGACCAACCCTTCCACTTCCTCCTGTTTCTCAGCCTACTCTACGTGAAGACAACAAGAATAAAGACCTTTATAATGATCTACTTCCACTTAATGAATAGTAAACACATTTTCTCTCCTTTATGATTTTCTTAATAACATTGTCTTTTCTCTAGCTTTCTTACTTAATTGTAAAAATATATTACATAATACATGTAACATATAAAATATGTGTTGACCAACTGTGGATGTCATCAGTAAGGCTCCTGTCAATGGGATGTGATTTCTAGTTACGTTTTGGAGGAATTAAGTTATATGCAGATCTTTGACTGTGCAGGGGATGGAGACCCCTAAGCGCTGAGTTTTTCAAGGATCAGCAGTAATTGTCCTGGATGCTGAGGTAGCTCACAAAAGGAAGCAATAAAATATCTGGAAGAGACATTTTAGCTGAGACTTGAAGTGTTACTGAAAAGGGATCCCAATCCAGACCCCAAGAGAAGGTTCTTGGATCTCACCCAAGAAAGAATTCAGGACAAGTCCATAAAGTGAAAGCAAGTTTATTAAGAAAGTAAAAGAATAAAGAATGGCTACTCTAGAGGCAGAGCAGTACCTTGAGTTACTCGACTAAGGATACTTATAGTTACTTCTAGATTATATGGTAAACAAGGGGTGGATTGTTCACGAGTTTTCTGGCAAAGGAGTGGGCAATTCCCCGAACTGACGGTTTCCCCCCTTTTTAGACCACGTAGGGTAACTTCCTGATGTTGCCATGGCATTTGTAAACTGTCCTGGTGCTGGTGGGGATGTCTTGTAGCAGACTGATGCGTTATAATAAGCGTATAATGAGCAGTGAGGACAACCAGAGGTCACTTTGGTTGCCATCTTGGTATTGGCAGATTTTGGCCGCCATGGGCTGTTTTATCGGCAAGGTCTTTGTGACCTATATCTTGTGCCGACCTCCTATCTCATGCTATGGCTTAGAATGTCTAACCTTCTAGGAATGCAACCCAGTAGGTCTCAGCCTTATTTTACCCAGCCCCCTGTTCAAGGTGGAACAGCTCTGGTTGGAACGCCTCTGACAGAAGGATGACAAATCTAAGAGTTTACTAGGTCAGCAGGCAGGGTTAAGAATCTTCTAGGAGGAAGGCCAGGGAAGGACACTTGAAAGCCCATGGCCGGTTTTCCATGGAGCTAGGGGCTGCATGAAGAGGCAGCAGGATGTAGAACTAGACCAACAGGCAGGGTCAGATTGAACCGCTAGAGAGATTTTAGCAATATATAAAAGTATCATTATACATCTGGGTGCAGGGGCTCATGCCTGTAATCCCAGCACTTTGGGAAGCTGAGGGGGCTGGATCATCTGAGGTCAGGAGTTCGAGATCAGCCTGACCAACATGAGGAGACCCTGTCTCTATTAAAAATACAAAAAATTAGCTGAGCATGGTGGCAGGTGCCTATAATCCCAGCTACTTGGGAGGCTGAGGCAGGAGAATCGCTTGAACCTGGGAGGCAGAGGTTGCAGTGAGCAGAGATTACACCACTGCACTCCAGCCCAGGTGACAGGGTGAGACTCTGTCTCAAAAAAAAAAAAAAAAAAAAGTATCACCATACAAAGGTATTAGCAGAGGTGAGCTGACTGGGTGAGACCAAGGCCACTCAGATAATCAAGCAATACCTCAGGTCTGGGATTGTGAGGACCTGAAGGGGACGGAAGCCTGCTGTGGGGGCACGTAAGACCCTGGGATTTGCTTTCACTTAGCTCTCATAATACATTTCACAGGAGCTGATCCTCCAATCTGGGATCTGAGACTTAACAGCAATGCCAAAGAAATACCAAAACAATATATCAACAAAGAATTGCCAGAATTTGAGTCTGAAGAATAATGATGCCTTAACAAGTAGAAAGACTACAGTTTAGGTTTTAAAGGTATTAACACACCTCAAGTAATACTGGAGTAAAAGTTTCTGGTGTGTTTATTTTTTAACCCCCTCTCTAAATAGCTTTGCTGGCTATTTCTGAAAGTGCTCATAATGACAATAAGGGGTATTAATTCAGCACGTAATACATGCCGCGTGTTTGCCAAGCACCTTGCTCACCCCTTTTAGGGCAGGAACTCCCTGCACTCCTCCTTTCGGCTTCCTTTCAGCTCTGCCAAAGATTCTGTCTCAGCAGCTTTGGATAGAGTTTTCGGGCTTCCTGGCAGTGTCCATTGCACCATGAGGTCAGGGTGGCCTGATTCCTGTTTGCTCAAACACAGGACAGCACTGTATTTTTTTCAACCTGTTTTTTAACTGTTGCTGTAGAGAGTAGGAATTTACTTCCACCCACCCTTCCCCACCACGCCTGAGCCCCCACACAGGCAGCACAACAACAATCACGTGACATTGGAAAAGAGTCTTTAAGTCATTTGGCTCTCAGAAGATTACTTGTGTCATGGAAAAAGACTTTTGCTGCAGATGAAATCACAGTGTTGGAACTGGACTAGACCTCAGAGTCCACTTTGTAGATGAGAAAACTCAGGCTCACATGGGATAAGTAACTTGGATACGGTAAGCCAGCTAGTTAGTGGCAAAGCTGAACTCATGAATCAAATGTAACTTTCAGCCAAGGCTTTCCCATTATACCTCCTCTTAACTTCATATTAAGCCATTTAAAAGAGAAGTGACTGGAGAAACAAAGTAAGGGCAATAGAGCTAATCACTTAATAATCAATCACCTGATATCTTGATGAGTGGTATCAGTTAAATTCCTCTGAAATGTCTCATGGGGAAGTTTCTACTGAACCATACTAGTTTGGTCAGATATTTCTTCTTTGATTCTGAAACCATCTCTAAAGAAATGCCCAGAGAGAAGCAAAATTTCAGTCAAAAAAGGGGAAAGCTGCCAGGTGTGGTGGCTCACGCCTGTAATCCCAGTATTTTGGGAGGCTGAGGCAGGCAGATCACCTGAGGATGGGAGTTCAAGACTGCCTTGACCAACATGGAGAAACTCCATCTCTACTAAAAATACAAAATTGGCCAGGCATGGTGGTGCATGCCTGTAATCCCAGCTACTTGGGAGGCTGAGGGAGGAGAATCACTTGAACCGGGAGGTGAAGTTTGTGGTGAGCCGAGATCATGCCATTGCACTCCAGCCTGGACAAGAGGGAAACTCCGTAAAAAAAAAAGAAAAGGAAGAAGCCTCTTGCCAATCTGAGCATTTAAGTCTCCAAAAATTGTGTCAGATAGTAGATGTTAAGAGCCCTTATACCCTTGAAGTCTGCGAATCTGCATATACTTAAAAAAATTTTTTTAAATGGGATTTTGCCTTGTTACCCAGGCTGGAATGCAGTGGCATGATCATAGCTCACAGCAGCCTCAACTTCCCAGGCTCAAGGGATCCTCCTGCCTCAGTCTCCCAGGTAGCTGGGATTACAGGTGTGTGTCACCATGTTGAGTTAATTTTCTAATTTTTTTGCAGATATAGAGTCTTGTTATGATTCCCAGGCTGGTCTTGAACTCCTGGCCTCAAGTGATCCTCTGACCTTAACCTCCCAAAGTGCTGGAATTACAGATGTGAGCCACCATGCCTGGCCTGCATATACTTTTAAAAATTAATCTTTCCAGAAAACTGGAACCAGGTCATGGAGAATACATTTTTGTATTTTATATACCTGTTGCACAAAATTCATCTGCTCGATTTTAACCTAAAATCCATGTAGCAAACTGTACTTTACTAAAATGACTTTGCTCTGAATCAAAACCAGCTGATGCCAAGGAGCCTGAAGCCTCATATGGGAAGGAACTGATCCTTTGAAAACCAGGTCTCCTGTAAACAGAGGATGCTAAAACTGGAAAAGAAGGTTACTGAGTTAAGTCTTTGCAGTTCGTACGCTATTCTGCCACATTCCAAAAAAGGATTTCAAGCCATCAGGAGACATGTTCCATAATCAAAGAAAATTTAACTATTTGCCTTTTGAAAATTATGATGATATGATTTTATATATGCCGGCTTGCTAACACCACCAGAATTAGTTTTAGTTTCTTAATTTATCTGAATTATAGTACAGCATAATGAACTAGATTTTGTTTGTTCGTACTAAGATGTATCTCATCTAAGGAAGAATGTCTCAACTATGATTCCAACTCATTTATTCCACTTCCAGGAATTCCTCCTAAAGAAATATTTCAAAAGAGGAAAAATGCAAACCGTGCAGAGATGTTTGTAATCAACTTGATTCATGATAGCAAAAGGCAAAAATGAGTAACAATTAGACAATGGTTAAATAAACTATGACAGCAACTCAGAATAATATGCAACTATTACAAGTGATACATAGAAAAACATAACAGAAGCAATTACATTTAACTATTATGTCTCATGATTGTACACTTTAGACTTCAGGAATTGTTTATGTATTAACTTACTTTACTCGTCTTTCATAACAGCCCTGTGAAATAAAAGCAATTATCTCCATTTGCTGATGAGAAAACAGACTAGTGGGCTGGGTGTGGTGGCTCACGTCTGCAGTCCCAGCACCTCGGGAGGCTGAGGCAGGCGGATCACGAGGTCAAGAGATCAAGATCATCCTGGTCAATGTGGTGAAACCCCGTCTCTACTAAAAATACAAAAATTAACTGGGCATGGTGGCATGCACCTGTAGTCCCAGCTACTTGGGAGGCTGAGGCAGGAGAATCCCTTGAATCCAGGAGGTGGAGGTTGCCATGAGCTGACATCACGCTACTGCACTCCAACCTGGTGACAGAGTGAGACTCCGTCTAAAAAAAGAAAGAAAAAAAAAAAGAAAAAAGAAAAAAAAGAAAGAAACTGGACTATAGACTGGTGTAGGTGAAGTGGTTTGTCTGGGGTTACTCATGAAATATTCAACACGTTGACCACAACGATCTAAAATCGTAGGTACATAGATCAAGATTGGAAATAACATAAGTTGCAAGCAGTTACTCCAGTAAAGCGGTGTTTCTCTCCATGAGTACATGTATATGTGTTTTCTTTGTAAAACTCCCTTAAACACTAAATAGACCTAAGATTATTTATCCTAATTATTGAAGTTCTTCAGCTTTCTTATGAAACATAGAAATCTTGAGATCACCTATCGTATAAGTTCTCCTTGCTTTTGCAGATACACACAAATCATATTCTTTCAGAGCCTGCATTCCCATACAGAAAGAAAGATTCTCAGGGTGGCTTTTAATCGGGGCTGCCCACTATATTCCCAATTCCAATAGTGCTATGGCCACAAAGAAGCCCTCCCCACTCAATCTTCCTGGAGGAATTCGCTTGTATACCCACTAAAGAGATTCCCCTCTGAAAATTAAAGCCTTGGAGGCCTTCACAGCTGGATGTTTCCAGAGATGCTTTCAGAACAAATAGCCAGAGTGATTTGATAGGTATCTTTCAGGACAAATAGCCATTTCAGGACAAATAGCCAGAGTGATTTGATGGGTATATGTGATAAAGCTCTCAGCTTGGGCTTCTGTTTTAGTGTGACAAATCTACCCTCACCAATATGTTGCTCCCTCTGTGATATGGTTTGGCTGTGTCCCCACCCAAATCTCATCTTGAATTGTAGCTCCCATAATCCCCATGTGTTGTGGGAAGAAGCCAGTGGGAAGTAATTGAATCATGGGGGCAGGTTTTTCTCATGCTGTTCTCGTGATAGTGAGTAAGTCTCCTGAGATCTGATGGTTTTATAAAGGGGAGTTCCCCTGCACATGCACACACTGTCTTGCCTGCCGCGTGTAAGATGCACCTTTGCTCCTCCTTTGCCTTCTGTCATGATTGTGAGGCCTCCCCAGCCATGTGGAATTGTGAGTCCATTAATCCTCTTTTTCTTTATAAATTATTCAGTCTCCAGTATGTCTTTATTAGTAGTGTGAGAATGGACTAATACAGTTTCTCCTTTTTCTCTTTGAGCCTTGAATTTTTTTTTTTTTTGAGATGGAGTCTCTGCCTGTCGCCCAGGCTGGAGTGCAGTAGGTTCAAGCAATTCTCCTGCCTCAGCCTCCCAAGTAGCTGGGATTATAGGCGCATGCCACCAAACCTGGCTAATTTTGTTTTGTTTCTTGTTATGTTTTGTTTTATTGTTGTTGCTGTTGCTGTTTTTTGAGACAGAGTTTAGCTCGTTGCCCAGACTGGAGTTCAATGGCACTATCTCGGCTCACTGCAACCTCCACCTCCCAGGTTCAAGCAATTCTGCTGCTTCAGCCCCCAAGTAGCTGGGATTACAGGCATGCACCACCATGCCCTGCTAATTTTGTATTTTCAGTACAGACAGGGTTTCTCTATGCTGGTAAGGCTGATTTCGAACTCCTAACCGCAGATCATCCACCCACCTCAGCCTCTCAAAGTGCTGGGATTACAGGCATGAGCCACCACACCTGACCTTTTTTTTTTTTTTGTATTTTTTGTATTTTTAGTAGAGACAGGGTTTTACCATGTTCGCCAGACTGGTCTCGGACTCCTGATCTCAGGTTATCCACTTACACCTTGGCCTCCCAAAGTGCTGGGATCGTGCATGAGCCACCAGGCACAGACCTCAGTGTCTTTTCTAGGACACAAGCATCCCCCATGGGGAACCGTCATTCTAATTCAAACATCTCTAAAGCTGGAACAAACAGAGCAGAGCGCAGCACTGTGTTCCTTCTTGTCCACACAGAAACTGATGTTCATGCTTATCCAGATCACACCTTCTCCATGACAGCATGAACAATTTCTGTTTGAAAGTGATCTTTAAAGGATTATTGCCCTGGCTACAGCTTGATTGTAAACACAAATGTAAACAGAGGAACTGAAACTTGGAAGCAATATTCACTTAGAAGTGGGCATCCAGGGAACACTGTGTGTATGTGTGTGTGTCTTTTAAAATTCTCAGGTCTTACAGATTGAGAATCCATCAAGGACCCCAGTTTGAAAAGCATTGCTCTAACTTCAGTCTTTTGGCTACAGCCCTCTTCTCTCCTTCCTTTCAGAATCAAGTATTGTAAAGAATGGGCTGGGTATAGTGGCTCACGCTTGTAATCCCAGCACTTTAGGAGACTGAGACCAGCCTGGCTAACATGGTGAAACCTCGTCTCTACTAAAAACACAAAAATTAGCCAGGCATGGTGGCACATACCACCTACTCAGGAGGCTGAGGCAGGAGAATCACTTGAACCTAGGAGGTGGAGGTTGCAGTGAGCAGAGATCACACCACTACACTACAGACTGGGTGACAGAGCAAGATTCTGTTTCAAAAAAAAAAAAGATTTGTCCCCACACATGATCCCCACTTCTTATTCTGAAGCAAGCATTCTGGCTTTAGCTCCTGACGTTCCACTGAAATGGTCCATCCAGCTACTCCTTTTGAGAAACTGATGGGCACATTTCAGTACTTGCTTGCAGCATTATTGTGTAGCTTTTGGACCCTCTTGAACTTTCCCTATATTCCTCTTGTCTTCACGTCCCAATACGTGGTCCCCTCGACCATCTGCCCCATAGCTCCCCAGATCTCACACTTCATGTACACCATCCTGGGGTAAGTCCTCAGCCGATGATAGATGGGCAGTGGTGATAAATACTGGGACTTCCCCACCCTCAAGCGGGACAGCTTACAGGTGCATGTTCCTCACCATTTCCAAGATTTCCCCAGAAATTAAACTCTAGTTGCCCACAAGGGTAACTTGCTGGGTAACAACCGTTTGTTTGGTTTCTTCTCTTTTCTGTTTCACTTCCTCATTTCCCTACTACGCTTTCTTGGAATCATTTCCCAAATAAACTGCTTGCATTCAAATTTGTAGCAGAGACAGGGTTAAACCATGTTGATCTGGCTGGTCTTGAACTACTGACCTCAGGTGATCTGCCAGCCTTGGCCTCCCAAAGTGTTGGGATTACAGGTGTGAGCCACCGTGCCTGGCCAGGATTTTGCTTTTTAGACATTATGGTTCATTTTTCTGTACATGGGTGCACATTATGTAATCAATCTCCATGGCAGATTTTTCTCTTTTAGTAATGTAATGATCTCCCACTAGCTATGTGGCAAAATACTGGAACATGAGGGGAAAATCACAGCATTGTTATCATTTGTCTGGACCAAATAAGCACATTTGATTTTTTTGTGCTATGTAAAACATACATAGCATAAAATTATCTGTTTTAACCATTTTAGTTGTATAGTTGATTGGCATTAAGTATATTCATATCATTTTACAACCATCACCACCAGCTATGTCCGGAACATTGCAGGAACAGAAAACCAAATACCACATATTCTCACTTATAAGTGGGAGCTAAACTGAACATCTGTATGCATTAAACAATTACTCCCCATTGTACCACGCTATTTTCTGTCTCTATGAATTTTTCTCCTCTAGTTAGCTCACGTAAGTGGAAGCATACAGTATTTGTTCTTTTGTGTCTGGCTTATTTCACTTAGCATAATGTCTTCATGTTTCATCTATGTTTCAGCATGTACCAAAATTTTATTCCTTTTAAGGGCTCAATAATATTCCATAGTGTACATATATCACATTTTGTTTTGTTTTGTTTTTTGAGATGGAGTCTTGCTCTGTCATCAGGCTGGATACAGTGGCACAATCTTGGCTTTGCCCCCCAGGTTCAAGCGATTCTCCTGCCTCAGCCTCTCCAGTAGCTGGGACTAGAGGTGTGTGCCACCATGCCCAGCTGATTTTTTGTATTTTTAATAGAGACAGGGTTTCACCATGTTGGCCAGGATAGTCTTGGTCTCTTGACCTCATGATTCCCCTGCTTCGGCCTCCCAAAGTGCTGGGATTACAGGCATGAGCCACCACTCCTGGCCATATATCATGTTTTGTTATCCATGAATAGCTAGGTTATTTCCACCTTCTGGCTATCATGCATAATGCTGCTGTAAACTTAGGTGTACAAATATCTGTTTGAGTCCTTGTGAATATGATTTTTAGTAGACATCCCATTTCTACACATTCAGCATATGTGATCGTATTTATTTATTTATTATTTAAAAATTTTTTTTAAGTCTTACTCTGTTGCCCAGGCTGGAATGCAGTGGTACCATATCAGCTCAGTGCAACCTCCTTCTCCCAGGTTCAAGCAATTCTCTTGCCTCAGCCTCCTGAGTAGCTGAAACTACAGGTGTGTGCCTCCATGCCTGGCTACTTTTTGTATGTTTAGTAGAGACAGGGTTTCACCATGTTGGCCGGGCTGGTCTCGAACTCCTGACCTCAAGTGATCCTACCGCCTCAGCCTCCCGGCATGCTGAGATCACAGGAGTGAGCCACTGCGCCCAGCCTCAGCATGTGTGATATGTGTTTAAACCATATTGAGCGTCCTTTGAGAGGTTAGAGCTCAAAAGACTTTACAAAGAACCTACAGAGGTAAAATATTCATTATGTTTTTAAATTATAGATAGACAATAGGTGTAAACAAGGATAGAGGTTTAACACAAAGGAAATAAAGGCATAACTTAATGACAAGATATACAAATCAAATGCCACAAGTACTGTAAAACATCCTTTCTCCTTTTATGAATACTAGTCTTAGTTTCCTGAAATTGAACATAAAGAGATTAAAACTTGAGAGGCAAGGGGTAGTTAGAATGATATTTAACTTTTGTGAAAACTAACACTGACTTAAACTTTTCAAATGCATTCTGTGGGTTTAAGTAAACTATTAATAGTCTTACTTAAAAGTGGACATTAAAAAAATTGTGACAGGGTTGCCCAGATTGGTCTTGAACTCCTTGGGCTCAAGTGATCCTCCTGTTTCAACCTCCCAAGTATCTGGGATAGACTTTATTTATTACTAGTTTAAAAATCTATTTATGAATTTACATAGTTGCTGTCACTTGATATCTAGGAGCTTTGAGAGATATTTTGTTTTGGCTCCAAATACTGTCAGATTTTTTGTTGTTGTTGTTCCACATCTGTTTTTTGTTGTTTTGTTGTTGTTGTTGTTGTTGTTTTTTTGAGACAGAGTTTTGCTCTTGTTACCCAGGCTGGAGTGCAATGGCACAGTCTTGGCTCATTGCAACCTCTGCCTTCCGGGTTCAAGCGATTCTCTTTCCTCAGCCTCCTAAGTAGCTGGGATTACAGGTACCCACCACCACGCTTGTCTCACTTTTTTGTATTTTTAGTAAAGACAGTGTTTCACCATGTTGGCCAGGCTGGTCTTGAACTCCTGACCTCAGGGGATCTACCCGCAGCCTTCCAAAGTGCTGGGATTACAGGTGTGAGCCACTGCACCCAGCAGGGTTTTTTATTTTATAAACACAGCAAGCACATTCACTTTGTCAAGGAATGAAACAAGACAAATAAAAGAGATAGCCAGCTGAAGCATCAGCCCATTTAACCCCAAAAGATGATTCTTATTTGAAAATCATACAAATAAGATGTTTAGCAGAGCAACTACATAGCTCAAGCAGGCTTAACTATGAGCAGCTGGCGCTACTCTTAGCAGCTACAGCCTGGAACTGTTGCTAGGTAACCATTTTGAAATGGACACTGAATAACTACTAACTGCCATCTTCCTCTTCTCCTCTTTCTATGAACAGAAATCTTAATTCCTAAATCCAATGTAAATCAACAAGGACGGGAGGCTGGGGAGGGAAAGAGACGGAGAGATGTTAGTGCCTACTTGTGAAAATACTTAAAAGAAAACAGCATGCCATTCATAAAAAACTATTTTGTTAATATATTCATTGCTTTAGACCCTGATATGGTTTGGCTGTGTCCCCACTCAAATCTCAACTTGCATTGTAGCTCCCAGAATTCCCACCTGTTATGGGAGGGACCCAGAGGTAGGTAATTGAATCATGGGGGCTGTGAATAAATCTCACCAGATCTGATGGTTTATCAGGGGTTTCTGCCTTTGTTTCTTCCTCATTTACTCTTGTTGCTGCCATGTAAGAAGTACCATTTGCCTCCCACCATGATTCTGAGGCCTCCTCAGCCATGTGGAACTGTAAGTCCAATTAAACCTCTTTTTCTTTCCAGTCTTGGGTATGTCTTTGTCAGCAGTGTGGAAGCAGACTAATACAGTAAATTGGTACCAGTAGAGTGGGGTGTGGCTGAAAGATACCCAAAAATGTGGAAGTGACTTTGGAACTGGGTAACAGGCAGAGGTTGGAAGAGTTTGGAGGGCTCAGAAGAAGACAGGAAAATGTGGGAAAGTCTGGAACTTCCTAGAGATTTGTTGAATGGCTATGACAAAAATGTTGATAGTGATATGAACAATAAGGTTCAGGCTGAGGTGGAATTACATGGAGGTGAGGAACTTGTTGAGAACTGGAGCAAAGGTGACTTTGGTTACGTTTTAGCAAACAGACTGGCAGCATTTTGCTCCCGCCCTAGAGATTTGTGGAACTTTGAACTTGAGAGTGATGATTTAGGGTATCTGGCAGAAAAAATTTCTAAGCAGCAAAGCATTCAAGAGGCGACTTGGTGCTGTTAAAAGCTTTCAGTTTTAAAAGGGAAACAGAGCATAAAAGTTTGGAAAATTTGCAGCCTGATAATATGATAGAAAAGAGAAACTCATTTTCTGGGGAGAAATTCAAGCTAGCTGTAGAAATTTGCATAAGTAGCAAGGAGCTTAATGTTAATCCCCAAGACCATGGGGAAAATGTCTCTAGTCCATGTCAGAGACCTTCATGGTAGCCCCTCCCATCACAGGCCTGGAGGCCCAGGAGGAAAAGTGATTTTGTGGGCCTGGCCTAGGGTCCTTGTGCTGTGTGCAGCCTAGGGACTTGGTGCCCTGTGTCCCAGCTGCTCCAGCTGTGACTGAAAGGGGAAAACATAGAGCTCAGGCTGTGGCTTCAGAGGGTGGAAGCCCCAAGCCTTGGCAGCTTCCACATGGTGTTGAGCCTGTGGGTGCACAGAAGTCAAGAAGCGAGGTTTGGGAACCTCTGCCTAGATTTCAGAGGATGTATGGAAACATCTCGATGACCAGGCAAAAGTTTGCTGCAGGAGTGGGGCCCTCATGGAGAACCTCTGCTAGGGCAGTGAGGAAGGCAAATGTGGGGTTGGAGCCCCCACACAGAGTCCCTACTGCGATACTGCCTAGTTGAGCTGTGAGAAAAGGTCCACCATCCTCTAGACCACAGAATGGTAGATCCACTGACAGCTTGCGCCATGTGCCTGGAAAAGCTGCAGACACTCAATGCCAGCCTGTGAAAGCAGCTGGAAGGGAGACTGTACCCTGACAGCCACAGGAGTGGAGCTGGCCAAGACCATGAGAATCCACGTCTTGCATCAGCGTGACCTGCATGTGAGACCTGGAGTCAAAGGAGATCATTTTGGATCTCTGAGATTTGACTGCCCTACTGGATTTCAGACTTTCATGGACCCTATAACCCTTTGTTTTGGCCAGTTTCTCCCCTTTGGAATGGTTGTATTTACCTAACACCTGTACTCCTATTGTATCTAGGAAGTAACTAGCTCGCTTTTGATCTTACAGGCTTACAGGCGGAAGGGACTTGCCTTGTCTGAATGAGACTTTGGACTGTGCACTTTTGGGTTAATGCTGAAATGACTTAAGACTTTGGGGACTGTTGGGAATGCATGATTGGTATTTAAATTTGAGGACATGAGATTTGGAGGGGCCAGGAGCGGAATGATATGGTTTGGCTGTGTCCCCACCCAAATCTCAACTTGGATTGTATCTCCCAGAATTCCCACATGTGGGAGGGACCCAGGGTGAGGTAATTGAATCACGAGGGCCCGTGTTTCTTGTGCTATTCTTGTAATAGTGAATACGTCTCATGAGATCTGATGGGTTTATCAGGGGTTTCCACTTTTGCTTCTTCCTCATTTTCTCTTACTGCTGTCACTTACTAAGTGCGTTTCACCTTCTGCCATGATTCTGAGGCCTCCCCAGCCATGTGGAACTGTAAGTCCAATTAAACCTCTTTTTCTTCCCAGTCTTGGGTATGTCTTTGTCATCAATGTGAAAACAGACTAATTTAGACCCCACAGTTATCACCTTCCAAACCACAGCAATTTGTGTTGCTTTATATTTTAATAGGTCATACTTCCTGACATTTCTCCCAAAATTCAGTAAGTGTATAATTTTTATGTAAAGGAAGCAAAAGCTAAATTTATACTGTTATTTGAAAGCTCATTAAAAAAAATCTCTTTTGTAAACATGATGAGTTAATAAAAATAATGCTACTTATTATCAATTATTATTCCACATAAGAGCACAATCTTTTTGTGAGGGAGAGTCCACTTCATGCCCTGATTTTATTGACTAGAATTAGGTGCTTAAGAATATCTTAGGATATCCCACAGGAGAGTTATATCATGAAGAGTTATGTAGCCTCATTTTTTTTGAGACAGAGTGTAGCTCTGTTGCCCAGGCTGGAGTGCAGTGGCATGATCTCAGCTCATTGCAACCTCTGCTTCTCTGGTTCAAGTGATTCTCCTGTCTCAGCCTCCTGAGTAGCTAGGATTACAGGTGCCCACCACCATGCCTGGCTAATTTTTGTATTTTTAGTAGAGATGGGGTTTCACTGTGTTGAGCAGGCTGGTCTGGAACTCATGACCTCAGGTGACCTGCCCGCCCGCCTGCCTCGGCCTCCCAAAGTGCTGGGATTACAGGCATGAGCCACCGCGCCCAGCCTAGATGTTAGTAAAAGTTAATTTTTAGGGCAGTTTTAGGTTCATAGCAAAATTGAGTGGAAAGTACAGAGAGTTCCCATATACCCCTTTTCCCCACACATGCCACAGCCTTCCCTGCTGTCAACCTCCAGCACCACAATAGTACTACATTTATCACAATCAATGAACTTACATTCACATGTCATTATCACCATAATTTACTCTTGGTATTGGACATTCTATGGGTTTTTGTTTTGTTTTGTTTTTTATTTGTAGTAGAGACAGGATTTCACCATGTTACATAGGCTGGTCTTGAACTCCTGGACTCAAGCAATCTGCCCGCCTTGGCCTTCTAAAGTGCTGGGATTACAGGTGTGAGCCACTGCATTCAGCCCAATCTATGTGTTTTAACAAATATATAATGACACACATCCACAGTTGTCCAGACATCAGGTCAGATTTAGAATTTGGACATGGGTTTGTTTTTAAATTTCCAACTGTCATTGGATGAAAATAGCATGCTGATGATTGATTTGATCATAGGTTAATGAAGAGGCACAGACTAGAGGTGTGTAATCTATATCCTAACTGATATAAATTATGGTTGACTAATGGTCAACTGTAAATCCTGTCCCATCATCCATGTTTCTTTCCCCTTGCTGTATTAATATCTTGGATGAGTCAGCACCTATTTACTGATACTTTTTTCATCCATCCATCCATCCATTCATCCCTCCCTCCCTCCCTCCCTCCCTCCCTCCATCCATCACCACCTGGATACCCAGCTGTGCCCTCTCACCTCACAATGTCTAATGAAGTTGTTAAGGCTTCTCCCCTTACTTCCATCAGTGGGCTGGCAGCTGTGGAGGCTGAAAAAAGATGGAGGCGATGCAGCATTAAAGGAAGTGGCAAAGGAAGGAAATGAGCCTTGTGTCAAAAGTATCAAGAACTAAAAACCAACCCTTTCATAGAAATTCAGCTAAAATTCAGGCCAGGCACAGTGGTGCACATCTGTAATCCCAGCACTTTGAGAGGCTGAAGTAGGTGGATCACTTGAGGACAGGAGGTCTCGAGTAAATGGATGATTGACGGTCAAAGCCAGATTTCTCACTGTTGGTGCAAGGGAAAGAGGCTAGAATGATCCATGTAGTAATGGACTAGAGATGGGAACATCCCTGTGAATGCATATTTAGCTCGATATAGCTATAAATGGTTACACACAGAAATGTTTATGGATATATGTAAATACGTAGGTTAGTATATGCACATATATTTCCTTTCTCTTTCAGCTGGGAAGCAAAGACTTCCCCACAGCAACAACCAGACCTACCAGCTAGATCTTGATATCTAGTATCATTTTTCAATAAAAGGAACCAGAGCTCCTTGGAGAAATGGCAGGTTCTACGAGTGGGGGAGAAAATATACAAGATGTCTGAAATATCATGTAGAGCCAGAAATTAAGGAAGTGCTTAAACACACACAGCACACACACCACACACACACACACACACACACCACACACACAAAGAAGGAGTATGTCACAGGGACAGAGAAGTCAACTCAAAGCTGGGAAACAAAGAAGGAAGGAAGGAAGAAGGAAAGAAGGAAGGAGAAAGATAAACAGATAGAAAAAAGAGAAAGAGAGAGAGAAAGAGAGACAGAGAGAGAGGGGGAGAGAGGGAGGGAGGGAAGTAGGAAGGGAGAAAGAGAGAAAGAAAGGGAGAGAGAAAGAGAAAGAAAGAGAGGGAGAGGAAGGAAGGGAGGAAGGAAAGAAGGAAAGAGTTAGATTATAATTCAAAACATTTAAAAATATCCTTGAGTCCACGTTGATTTAAATAAATAACTAAATAAGAACTTCCAATAATGTATGTAAATCTTCTGTCTTAAAGAGATGGGCTGTAATCTCTCCTTCCTAAGTGTGGGCCATGCAGAGCAACTTCCTTCCAAAGAGCTTAGAACAGAAGTGTTGGTGGGGGAGGGGGATCACTTTACAGCAGAGAAACCTAACTAATACTATCTCAGCCAGGTGATCAAGGTAACAGCAGCAGGGATAAGCCATGTTGATAGTATGTACCCTTGGCATGATGTGATGAAATGTTATTCTGCCTCTTTGGTCTCGCTCCCAACAACACTTAACTCCAGTCTAATGGGAAACACATTAGACAAATGTCAATGAGGGACATGCTACAAAATTCCCGTCCAATATTGCTCAAAACTATGAAGCTCGTGAAAAAGAAAGCCTGAGAATCTGTCACAGCCAAGAGGAACCTACAGAAATGGACCACTAGAATGTCATGTTGTATCTGGGATGGATTCCAGAAAAGAAAAACGCCAACAGGTAAAAAATAAGGCAATAAGAATATAGATGTTAGTTAATCATCACCTATCAATATATTCATATATCATTACATTAATTGTAACAAATGTATCATAACAATGTAGGAGGTTAAAAGTAGGGGAACTTGAGTGTGGCAGATATGGAAACTCTGTACTGTCTTTCCAATTTTTCTGTAAACCTAAAACTGCTCTAACACATACTGCTTTTTTTTTTTTTTTAAGACAGAGTCGTGCTTTGTTGCCCAGGCTGGAGTGCAGTGCCATGATCTAAGCTCACTGCAGCCTCCGCCTCCTGGGTTCAAGTAATTTTCCTTCCTCAGCCTCCCGAGTAGCTGGGACTACAGGCATCCGCCACCATGCCAGGCTAATTTTTGTATTTTTAGTAGAAATGGGGTTTCACCACATTGGCCAGGCTGGTCTCAAACTCCTGTGATCTGCCCACCTCAATCTCCAAAAGTTCTGGGATTACAGACGTGAGCCACTGTGCCTAGCCATATACTGCTTATTTTTAATAGAATGGTATATGAAAGTACATGGCACATTGTAAACATTCAACATGTGCATGCTGACTTAAACTACTTGTATTCTTGGTACAATTCCTCAGAGAATAAGTGTCTTCCTTGTTTTGGGCATTCTGTGTATGGGCCAGAATTATCAGAATTTTCCCAAATTTCTGTGAAGTTAGCTCCACTCTTGAAAGGGAATTTAGAATATGGTTCTATTAAGAAAACAAATAGATGAAATAAAACAGAGTCTGGAACAAATATAGACTTGAACATCAGAGAGCAGGGAGGGACACATGAGCACAAAGCCAAAGTTGAAACTGACTCACTTCACAGAAGATAACAAGGGATGCAGTGAACTGACTGATTAGTCACACTGCCTGCTCTAATTGTGATTACAAAAGCCAAACTGTTTTTATGGGTAACACCCAATGAGCCAGACGAACAGGAGGAATTATTTAGGGAGTGTTCCATTAGGGGTGCTGAATGATGACACCAGCCTCCTTGTTTCTGAGAACTTATACCAAATGTAAGCCCAACAACCTGGAGCAAGGAGGGGAAAACAACACTTTAAAGGGGCTTAAGTAATCAAGTGACAAGGACCCAACACACACTGCCAATGAAGGAAGAGATTCAGGTGATCAGGGTTCTGGAGGCACCCAGGAAGATGCAAAGACTGAACCACTGAGAGGGTCAGGGCTTCTAGTCCTAGCTCTCAGAGATCCAAGTTTTTGTGCTTTTTCTTGCTCATTATTAAAAAAGCATTTCTTTTTCAGTAATTCCTTCCTTATTTGTATCTATTTTTCTTTTTCTTTCTTTTGTTTTTGGGGTGTTTTTTTTTTTTTTCAGACAAAGTCTCGCTTTGTCACCCAAGCTGGAGTGCAGTGGTGCCATCACAGCTCACTGAAGCCTCAACCTCCTGGGCTCCAGCGATCCTCCCACCTCGTCCTCCCAAGTAGCTGGGACTAAAGGCATGTGTCACCACATCTGGCTAATTTTTGTAGAGACGGGGTTTCACCCTGTTGCTCAGGCTGGTCTCGAACTCTTGGCTTCAAGCAATACACCTGCTTCAGCCTCCCAAAGTGCTAGGATAACAGATATGAACCACTCCCAGCCTGTATCTCTTTTTCTATGTTACCTTTGTTAACATTCACAATTAAGCAAGCAAGCAAGCTAACCAAATACATACCAGGTATGAGAACTTGCTAGCAAATAAATGCAAACCACATACCCATGCAAGTCTTCGTATAGAGGGATCCGAATTGTTAAATGTAATAACTACTGTGTAACAACAGGGCTGTGTTTTACTTTAAGCTATAGGTATCAGAACAGGTAGAACTTTCAGGCATTAAAATTTATATCCATTTTCTAGCAAGAGAGAATGGTTGATGATAAAGATATAAGAGCTTCAAAATAAGAGTAAACATATTTTGTGTGTATTTTATTACTAAGAATTAAAGCCAGGTGTGGTGGCTCACGCCTGTAATCCCAGCACTTTGGGAGGCCGAGGCAGGAGTATCACGAGATCAGGAGTTCAAAACCAGCCTGGCTAATATGGCAAAACCCCATCTCTACTAAAAATACAAAAATTAGCCAAGTATGGTGGTGCATGCCTGTAGTCCCAGCTACTTGGGAGGATGAGGCAAGAGAATTGCTTGAACCTGGGAGGCGGAGGTTGCAGAGAGCCAAGATCGTGCCACTGCACTCCAGCCTGGGCAACAGAGCAAGACTCCATCTCAAAAAAAAAAAAAAAAGAATTATATTGAGGCAGTTCATATCACGCAAATAACCACTTTGGTTCTGCATGGCTCTCATGTAATACCAGTTTGTTGTTGTTGTTGTTTGTTTGTTTGTTTGTTTCCTCAGAGTTTTTTTTTTCTTTTGAGACAGGGTCTCACTCTGTCCCTCAGGCTGAAGGGACACTGCAGCCTCGACCTCCCAGACTCAAGTGATCCTCCCACCTCAACTTACAAGTAGCTGGAACTACAGGCATGCATCACCACACCTGGCTACTTTGTTGTAGTTTTTGTGGATATGTCATCTTGCTATGTTGTCCAGGCTGGCCTCAAACTCCTAGGCTCAAATAATCCTCATGCGTTGGCCTCCCAAAGTGCTGGGATTACAAGCATGAGCCACTGTGCCAAGCCTAATACCAAAGTTTTGATTACCTTGACATCCTTTTCATCTTAGCCCAATTTAACTTAAATCCTAGATTCTGAAAAGTAGATCCTTTTGAGAAATAGCCCAACTATTGAAGAATACAGTAAAATATTACTAATGGCAATTTTGAAATTGTTTACAATACTTAAAATTACAGAGAAATCTAGAAACCATTATATTCAGGGTTCTCTGGCTTTGGGTCCTTCTTAGACTTAATTCTTAGGTCTTATGTAGGGAATTCCATGGACTGAGCCTCTTCTTTAAGGGTCTCCATCTTGGTTGCATTTCAGATGCTGCTTTAAAAAATCACAATGCCCAGGCCACTCCTCAGATCAAATAAACTCACATCTTGGGGGTGGAATCCAGGGATCACTATTTGCAGAGTTTCCAGGTGATTCCAAAGTGCAGACAAAGTTGAGAACCACTGTTCCCATATTATGATTATGATGATGACTATTATTTTTATTTTTGACACAGAGTCTCACTCTTGTCACCCAGGCTGGAGTGCAGTGGTGCGATCTCAGCTCACTGCAGACTCCACCTCCCAGGTTTAACCAATTCCCATGCCTCAGCCTCCTGAGTAGCTGGGATTACAGGCAAGCACCACCATGCCCAACTAGTTTTTGTATTTTCAGTAGAGACAGGGTTTCACCAGGTTGACCAGGCTGCTCTTGAACTCCTGACCTCCAGAGATCTGCCTGCCTCAGCCTCCCAAAATGCTGGGATTACGGATGTGAAGCATGGTGCCCAGCTCCCACGCCACCTTTTTTTTGTTTTGTTTTTGAGATGTCTGCATTTTAAAAGGGAATTCCTATTGAAAAATGGACTGCATACTGAATTTCGGGGTCATACTTTCTAGTACCATTTGAATAATTTAAAATTAAATTAGACTTTGAGAAACTCTTTTACAGACGCTGCACAAAGGGTTTCCCCTACATTTGCAATAGATGTGGGGTGGCATGATCCATTTTAAAACAAAATGAGGAATGAACATTAATGAAACTACTAACTGGTAAATTATTTATAGACTGTATATTTCTGCTAAAACAGCAACTTACTTTTTTAAAAAAATTCACACTTGGCTGGGCGTGGTGGCTCGTGCCTGTAATCCCAGCACTTTGGGAGGCCAAGGTGGGGCGGATCAAGAAGTCAGGAGATCCAGACCATGTTGGCCAACATGGTGAAACCCCGTCTCTACTAAAATACAAAAAAAATTAGCTGGGCGTGGTGGCGCGTGCCTGTAGTCCCAGCTACTCAGGAGGTTGAGGCAAGTTAATCACTTGAATCCAGGAGGTAGAGGTCATGAGCCGAGATTGTGCCGCTGCACTCCAGCCTGGCAACAGAGTGAGACTGTTTAAAAAAAAAAAAAAATCACACTTCATTCACTCAAGTTCACTTGCTCTTTTTTTCTTATATAAATAAGTCACAAGATAATTTAATTCAGTGAGATTAGTGAGGTGAATATAGATCTTTGAAATAAATACAATAAAATGTTAATTTTATGATCTTATTTTGCTAAAGTTTCTACATGATAGAAAGCAAATGCAAATTTTGACCTACGGTCATTCCTTAATATTTCCAGCAGCAGAAAAACGAATCTATTAGAATACCTGAATTTTACAAGCAAATTCAATGTATTTCATACAGACAAACATAATAATGTCTTGGATGTAGTTATTCATAGGCCTAGATAATTACTGAGTTCTCGCTCAGCATTTGTTCATTTCTACGGCATCAATTTTCTTGACACATTTTACCTCCTAAAGGAAGATCTCTGCTTCTGTTAACTCTTTATGCAACTTTTACACACGTATGTTTAGGGTGTGGCACAATCAGATTGGGATTTTTCTTGTCTTTTTTTTGAGACAGGATCTTGCTCTGTCACCCAGCCTGGAGTGCAGTGGTGCAATCCTGACTCACTACAGCCTCTTCCTCCCGGGGTAAGTGATCCTCTCACTCACCTCAGACTCCCAAGTAGCTGGGACCACAGGTGCACACCACCACACCCAGCTTTTTTTTTTTTTTTTTTTTTTTATTTTTAGTAGAGATGAGACTTCACCATGTTGCCCAGGCTGGTCTTAAACTCCTGGTCTCAAGCTACCCACCCACTTCGGCCTCCCAGAGCGCTGGAATTATAGGCATGAGCCACTCTGCCTGGCCTGATTTGGGATTTAAACAGACATTCTGGTCTTTCTAAAGGATGCCCGGCAGAACAAAGGCTGGAGGCAGAGAGATTAGTAGGAGAGCATTAGCTTACTTTGTGAATTACTATATCCAGATTGAGGAATGAGTGCCTGAATGAGCGCTTACAGTAACTGAATCACCTGCTGTCACAACAAACCAATTCCTCACTCGAAAGCCTTTTAAATTTGGGAATCGTAAATGCTTTAAATGAGTTGTAACAAGCACAGGAAATAGCTAAATGACTTTGGAGAATCAGTTGCTGAGAACTAAATATCCCAAATTCTCCTATTCATCTGGCTCTGACACTGACTCACTCACTGATCTTTAGGGATTTCATTCTCTATGCTTTAGTTTTCCCATCTATAAAATGCAGCATTAGTGTCTGTGTCATGGAGTAAAATAGTTAATCATTTACACACACTTTGAAGATGAAAAGCACAAGTAATTAAATTCTATGAGAGTTCTCAGGGAGGTTTCTAAAGATGTGAGTGAAGTTCATTGTTCTAGCTAGAAGTTAGAATCTCTTCAATGTTAGTGCCTTTTTTACACTTTATTCACTGATGCAACAAATATTCATTTGTGACCTACCATGTGCCAAGGCCTAGGTTCAAAGTTGGTGGTGAAGCCGGGCACAGTGGTTCATGCCTGTAATCCCAACACTTTGGGAGGCCAAGATGGGCGGATCACCTGAAGTCTGGAGTTAAAGACCAGACTGACCAACATGGAGAAACCCCATCTCTACTAAAAATACAAAATTGGCCAGGCATTGTGGCTCATTCCTGTAATCCCAACTACTCGAGATGCTGAGGCAGGAGAATAGCTTGAACCTGGGAGGCGGAGGTTGCCAAGAGCCAAGATCTCACTGTTGCACTTCAACCTGGGCAACAAGAGTGAAACTCCATCTCAAAAATAAAATAAAATAAAAAGTCAGTGGTAAATAAAACAGTCAAATTCCCTTCCTTATGAGGTTATAATCTTATAGGGGAAAAAGGCAACAAACAAACATACTAGGTAGTAATAAGTACATGGAGGGAGAAGATAGGAGATGGGTAAAGAAATGGAGAGGTAGACAAAGTAAGAGTAGGGATCCTATTGATTCTTGGTACCAGTTTTCCGTATTAGCTGGTTCTCACATTGCTATAAAGAAATACTTGAGACTGGGGTAATTTATAAAGAAAAGAGATGTAATTGACTCATTCCCTAGGCTGTACCGAACCGGAAGCATGATTCTGGCATCTGCTCATCTTCTGGGGAGACCTCAGGAAACAATCATGGTAGAAGGGGAAGAGGAAGCAGGCACCTACCTCTTATATGGCCATAGCAGGAGTAAGAGGGAGGGGAGAGGTGCTACACAATGTTTAAACAGCCAGGTCTCATGAGAACTCACTCACTATCACAAGAAGAGCACCTGGGGGAAATCTGCCCCATGGTCCAATCAGCTCCCACCTCTAACATTGGGGATTACAACTGAACATGAGATTTGGGTGGGGACACAGATGCAAACCAGATCAGGGTGGTTAGAACAGGTCTCTAGGGAAGGTTACAAGAAAAAGCAGGGAAGGGGGTTCTTATAAACGTCTTAAGAGAACTTTCCCATAAGTAGAATGTGCAGGGGGCCTATAAGGTACCATACAAAGGTACCATACATACTCCATCTCCAGCTGGGATGGAGTGAGTGGGGGGCTTGTGTTAAGTGAACATCAACCCTGTGTCCTAAGAGTGAGAGCAATATATGCCAACTTCTTCTCCAAGTAAACAATGATGGTGTATAGGGCACCACAGGAATTTCAAAAATAGAGTCCATTGTTTTTTCATCAAATATTTATTAGTGCCCTTTATTTTCTAGCTTTTTTTTTTTTTGAGAAAGAGTCTCACTCTGTCGCCCAGACTGCAGTGCAGTGGCATGATCTCAGCTCACTGCAACCTCCGCTCCCCAGGTTCAAGCAATTTTCCTGCCTCATCCTCCCAAGTAGCTGGGACTGCAGGCATGTGCCACCACACCTGGCTAATGTTTTGTCTTTTTGATAGAGACAGGGTTTCACCATATTTGCCAGGCTGGTCTCCAACTCCTGACCTCATGATCCACCAGCCTCGGCCTCCCAATGTCTTATTCTTTTTAATTGTTTTATTTTCATCTTAATTTGCAAATTGACTGAATGGGGGGGTAAAACTACAAAAAATACACGGTAGCAATACTTTTCAAAAAGCTAAAGAGATGAACAATATGAAGATTAAATGACCAAATTTCACCTTTTGCAAGACTTTTATAAGAGCTCTAACAAACCAAGGTTAACCACTTTAAAATAAAAACAAACTAGGCTGGGCACGGTGGCTCATGCCTGTAATCCCAGCACTTTGGGAGGCCAAGGAGGGCAGATCGCCTGAGGTCAGGAGTTTGAGACCAGCCTGACCAATATGGAGAAACCCCATCTCTACTAAAATAACGGAAATTACCCGGGCATGGTGGCAGGTGCTTGTAGTCCCAGCTACTCAGGAGACTGAGGCAGGAGAATCACTTGAAGCAAGGAGGTGGAGGTTGCAGTGAGCTGAGATTGTGCCACTGCACTCCAGCCTGGTAACTGAAGGAGACTGTGTCTCAAAAACTAACTAACTAACTAAATAAATAAACAAACAAACAAAAGTAGCCAGGCGTGGTGGCGCATACATGTAATCCCAGCTACTCAGGAGGCTGAGGCAGGAGAATCAGTTGAACCCAGGAGGTGGAGGTTGTGGTGAGCCAAGATCACGCCATTGCACTCCAGCCTGGGCAACAAGAGTGAAACTCCGTCTCAAAAAAAAATAATAATAATAAATAAAATAAAAACAAACTGCTGTCCACAGTTCCAGGGCTGGTCTACTGTTTTGTTCTGTGGATATGGCATCTCTGTTGCACACTAAGACTACATTGCAGATCACCCAGGACCCATGAGATCAGCTCTGCATGCTCAGTGAGGCTGGCCAAAAAAGAGGGCTGTGATCTAGCACCCTGATTCAGTGGCCCCTGGCAAAGATGCTGCCAGAGTGCTCCTTCCGTACAGAATTGCCCAACACATCTCTAGCCAGCTTCTAAAGCAGCAAGATGCTAAGCATCTGTATCATCAGTAAGTTGCTTCTAATGTAGTCTCTTGAAAGAATAGGTAAATGTCAGAGAGACGGATGTGAATACATATGTTACATCATTAATGTCAAGCAGGGAATGAAAATCCAAAGATTTTGAACTCATTATAGCTATATTATTTACATCTTGATGGGGTTAGGGATCTTGGAATTACAGTTCTATAACTTTCCCCTACATCTTTCCAACCCAGTCTTTTCTTGAGACAGGGTCTTCCTCTGTAACACAACTTACTCTGTAAAAATACTATGTTGAGGCTGGGCACGGTGGCTCATGCTTGTAATCCCAGCACTTTGGGAGGCCAAGGCGGGGGGATCACGTGAGGTCAGGAGTTCGAGACCAGCCTGGCCAACATAGTGAAACCTGTCTCTACTAAAAATACAAAAATTAGCTGGAAGTGGTGGCATGTGCCTGTAGTCCCAGCTACTTGGGAGGCTGAGACAGGAGAATCACTTGAATCCAGGAGGTGGAGGTTGCAGTGAGCTGAGATCACACCACTGAACTCTAGCCTGTGCTACAGAGCAAGACTCCATCTCAAAAAAAAAAAAAAAAAGATTCATTCCTATTGTTGCATGCATCATTATTTTTTTTTTGTTACTGATTATTCTAATGTGTGTATACCAAAATTTAATTGCCTATTCCCCAGTTGATGGACATCTGGAGTTTTGTCTATCACA